>JAWZYV010002221.1:0-50730 GCA_038373885.1 Cheiracanthium punctorium
GACCTTGGATTTGATGGTTTTCAGTACCATGAAGTGAAAGGCCAAAACTTTTGCATCGAAATTTCCACTGGGGATAACTGCATTATACTGAAAAATGGAGCTATTATTTTAATCTTTATATTATAGGACAGCAGTATATGAAGAAGGAGAATTTTTTTGAAAACCCTTGTGAGTCATCCATGCTTGAAATATATTGTGTCTCATCTTTGGGAGCATTAAATTACTGGACTGCTTCAGACTTGTTATATAAAGGCCTTCTTTTGCCTTTCAAAAGTTCTCACATTTTTTTCCATCTTCTACACTGCCATGATAATTTCTATTAAAAAGGTTTTTAATTTGTTTCCTAAAAGTTTAACTTTAAATATGCATAATAAACCTTCCCCTCCCCCGTCCTCCTTCCATGAACACACACATATTAAAAAGGCAATAAAAGCAGAAGGTGTTTCCGATTTGGCCTCCTGCTCCGAATTTGAAAGTAGGAGGAAAAGAAAAACAGAACATCGCTCATCAGACAGTGAGACTGAAACTGATGATGATGTGATACCGCCATTCCCCCCATCAAATATATATATATATATATATATATATATATATATATATAAGCTCTGTCCTAAGGTATTGTTCCAGTTATTTATATAAATAGGGAGTTATCAGTTCAACGCTAGTGTACAGTCATACAGAGTATTTCAGAACTATTCTTGTAAATTGTAGAAACGATTCAGAATCACATAGCTATGTTAGGTCTGCAAATGCAATCTTCATGTACCTCTTCATTAGATCTCCAATCATCCGAACTCCAACTTTCTGAATCTCTCCCGAAAAGAGGAGAAGATAAGGATGACGTGTGACTTGAGAATAAAAGCAGAAGATGTATCCGCTACATTTCAGAAACATTCCTTTGAAAAGTCCTGTATCAGCGGCGGCTCCTCCATTTAAACACTTGACCCCCCAAAGGAAAAAGAATAAACACATTAACAAATTAAATTGAAAACAAAGATTAAGCACACTTCTAGATTTATGTGAATTTAAAACATAAGTTTTACTCTCTCCCCCCTCCCCCAACTATTATGAAATACGATTATTATAGCTAACGCAATGTAGTGTAGGTTACTACAGCACAGTTTAATCAATCGCACTTGCGAATGGAAGAATTTTCCTCTGAACCGTTCTCTAGGGTCAGGAGCCGAAACAGCTGACGGCTTTGAATGAGTTTTTAACCTTTTAAGATATATTATCAACGGATACATAAAAATGGTGTTTGCAAACCCTCATTGCTATGTGATTCTGAATAGTCTTAGTTTCCTCTACCACACTTTACAATTTTGAACAATAGTTCTGAAACACCCTGTATATATAGTAAAATATTATAGTTCTAATAATAATTATTGCAGAATTTGATTTTTCCTGTATTTTTATTGCAGTTCACTGCAGTTACTGATGTTAAATCAAATAAACTGTCTGAGCCAGAAAGTGACTCAATCTCATTGATTGCACCATATATGAACAAGGTGAATAATTTTCCCTCAATAACAACAAAAAATTTTCATTTTCATCCTAAGGTAATGTTTATAGTTTACATTTGTAGAAATAGGGGTGTATATCTGTTAAACATAATTGCTACCAAGCTATTCCAGATTTTGATTCTCTTTTCTCCCTATATTTATTATTGCAGTACACTGCTGTTCCAGAATGCAGCATACTGAAGAGGCCCCTTCAGCCACAATGCTCCTCCCTGGTCCGAAGCCCTACGCAGGAACAGAGAGAAACCCCTGAAGAAGGTATTTTTCCTTTTTTGTTTTATTCATTGTTTATGCATATAAATAATTTCCTTTTTTAAACTTTTATTTATTTTTACTGTATTTGGCTATAAAATCGAAAAACATTTCTAGAATTTTCTAATTCCTATTTTCCTTATTTAAAAAAAAATATTAATTTTCAAGAATCTAATTGGGATGGTAGAATTTAGCCACTTCCGGCCCCTACTGAATTATTATAATTTACTTATGCTTTCCCATCCGCATTCGGACTACTTTTTAGCAAATGTATTTTCTGGTTATGGTCTTGGTGGGGGTGCTCCCATTTAGCTTTTCTTCTCTAGAGTATAAACATAATCAATTTTGTAAATAAATTTGTGTGATGGAGACAGGATAAAAACTTTTTTGTTCTTAATGTTTATATATGTAATGTATCTTAATTTCATTATTTAGGATTTCAAAAAAAAAAATGCTTACAGCAATGCACTCGTTAAAAGAAGAGATAAAGGAGCTGAAAGACATGATTTGTCAAAGGCATCCGTTAATAATGGTAGACAGGAGTCTACCCAGAATATTTCCCGAGCTGCCTGTTAATACGGTTGAGGATTCGACAGAGTTAAATGCTTTAATCAGTGACGATAAACATTTTTCAAAGATTGTATGTGGATTTTTAGATGTTTTACAATTATATTTGCTTTTAAGAACATTTTATTTATTTTATTTTCAATGCACTTAAAAGTTTCACAAAAATTTTATAATTTTTACTCCAGGTGTCATGAAAATAATGAATTTTGAAACATATATATTTTATATGCTTTTGCTTTTAAGTTTTTAGTTGCAATCCAACTCTTCCAAAAGATGCTATCTAATGCATTTTTGGTACCAAACATTAAACATTTTAAACGTCAAACTAGTATCAATGTTTTAAATACTTCTATTGCCGGAAAAAATATTGCTTTATAAAGTACCATATTTACTCGCGTAAACTGCTTTATTTTTAAATTAAAAATATACATCTTAGTCATTAAAACACATAAAAAAATGCCATAAAAATCTGAAACCATAGAACTTTAAGAGGCTTATTACCTCCATCATGAGTTTTATATTTGCACATTTTTATACTTGCACAAACAAAAGTATAGCAGTTAAAGTTTTATAAAGAATAACCTCTATACATTTTGGTTCAGTGCATCTTTTGAATGAAACCAAAAGTGGATTAATTCAAAACACTCAAAAATGCTGGTTTTAAAAACATATAAGTAATTTTATTTCTAAAAAAATAGTAAAACTAAGAAGGCTATTTAGTCTTGATTTTTCAAGACTAAATAGCTTTCTTATTTTTACATAAATTTTTAATTTTTTTTTTAGATACAATTTTTATTAACGTTTTTTACCAATTTAATTCTATTAAACTAGGAGTTGCATTGGTTTTATATAATTTATGTAGTTCACTTACCTCGTAAAAGATTAATAGATTTTTAAAAACACTTATGGTCATATATACCATTTAACACTTTTGTTGAAAAAAATATCACAATTTGACCATTTTATTAAATATCAACAATATTTCTATTCTTATAGTTTCAGTGTTCTTTCTTAAGCACTACAGGTGGGTCCACTGTGAAGGACTGTACTAGAAGGTCCTTCAGCGATTCATTACAAATAAGCTGTCGCTGAAGTACAATTGGAAAGGCCTAAGAGGGGAAAAACTAGCAATTGCAGAAATGCAATCAATCATTAAATTGGTCAATGGTATTTTTTTTAGTTGTTGTTGTATGTTTTTCTAAATGCTAAATGGCAAAAAAGATTTATCTACTTAATATGGTTTTAATTTTCTATTTGTAGCTTCAGTCCGAGGTCATGCATCTTTTTCAACTGCAACCGATTTTGAAATCAGTGACGCCATTAAAAAATGGCTAATGCATGCTAGAGATTAGTTCGGGCTCATTTTTTGAAGCTCGAGCCCGCCCAAGCCCGAGGACTTTTAATCCGAGCCCGCCCGAGCCCGAAATTTCAGCTAAAGATAAAAAAAAAAAAAATGCAATTACTTCATTGATAGAATACAATTAATTTTGCCGTTTATGCAAGTTAAAGACAAATATAGTTGCGAACTTTCAATGCACTTTCTAATTCTTTATATCCATGTTTATCAAATAATGTCGGATCTCATGACTAACTAAAAGCCCAAAGAGCTGAAATACCCAAAGACCTTCACGCACCTTCTAGGCACCCGTACCTCTATTTTTTTTTATAAGTACTTTTATTTTCCTCATTAATCACTCTTTAAAATCTGTTTCAAGGAGTACGTTCAATAAAGAAGAAATTTTTCACGAGCCCGAGCCCGCCCGAGCCCGAACGCAGTTGTGAATTACAGAGCCCGAGCCCGGTTCGGGCCCGGGCTCGGGCTTTCGGGCTCGGGCTGAGCCCGTCTCATCTCTAATGCATGCCCGTGACAGGGATGGAGGTCGGAGTCCCCGAAAATCATTCTGAAATATTATTATCTTGTAATATCTTTTCTTATCTTGTATATAATAAATGTTCTTAAAACAGTATTTGAGTGTTGTGTGTGATTTTGTACAAAACCTTTATACAGAATTCTGAATTTTTATTTTTCATCACTTGGCAGCATTAAATATTTTTTTAACTTATAATTTTTGTGACTTAAATATTTGAATTAGAATATTATATGATTAATTGGGATGTTATAGTCTGTGGAAAATGGAACTCGGGGGCACAGACTCTGAAATTATGCTTTCTTAATAAACTGTAATAAAACATTTAACTAAACGTCAATATTACACTTACCATCTGTTTAGTATGTTAACAGCTACATTTATGAGATTTTGTATAATATAGTTATCTAAGCCCAATGAACAGACTTCAGACCATTTATGACAAACTAATCATTTAAAAAATGGTAATATACAGATTTTGCAGGAATGTTTTATATATGATAGTTATGCATCATTTTTGTTTTCTAAAAACATTTAGCTTCATTAAGATCACTGAATTTTTTTTAACAACATAGCATTACAGCATACTCTTTTAACAGTAGTCTCAATCTAATTCATATAAATTCTAATAAGCAATTACAAATAGCTGTGTAAGTCATCAGAAGTCTGCTGGCGATTGTTGTCAACTAGTTTACCAAAAGCAACAAGTTTTTAACAAAACAGAATCACAAATAAAAGCACTGATTAAAATGGAATTAGAAGGCTTCTTTTACAAGTAAATGCAGAAACAAGTATGTACAGAATTTTTTTTTTAAGACGTTTAGATCATTGCATGGCAGTTTATATATATTTTTCTTGTAATCTAGCTTTTGTTTTCTTAAAAAAATATTTTTTCTTTTACTAAATCTTTGTTTTTAGTCTATATCTGCAATTGCTCAGCTTGTGAATAATTGCAGATTCAGTGCTTCTTTCAAGAGTTGTAAAAATAGAAAAATTAATTCATTGTGTGAGGCAGCTGCATTTTCAGAAATAGTTACTATATGTCAAGAAATTATCCATCTTAAATCTAGTAGACTTTTGCTTATTCTAATTTGCAAAAATACATATGTATGCTGTGCCCCCCCCCCTTTCTAGTAGTACAGTTAAATGTCTCTAACGAATTTCAAAGGACTTAGATTAATTTCGTTAATGAAAAATTTGTTAAAGTGAAATTTCATCAAGACTGGATTTGTACAATGATTTTCTTTTACTAGAAAAATTTTATTCATTAATCTGATTTTTTTTTCTCTAACAAAAAGTAAATAAAAGCGTTGAATGCTTTCTTTTGGAGTCTATATAGTAAACACTTCAAGCGATTGCAGTCTCTTTCAAGATAGATTTAGTACATTAAATGAAGTTAGCTAGAAATTGATCACACCATGTAAAAAGGTATGTATCTTACTAATAAAGACTTCTAAGAGCAGAGCCCGACTAAGCCAAAATAGGGAACAGGCCAGACATTTCTCATAGGGCCCCTTTCAAAAATGATATAAGTATATTTACACATTACTAACGTGGTTACCTTAGCAACAAATGAATAAAAAAAGGTTGGGGGAGGTTCTATCGTAAGATTATTAATATGCACGGAGTTTATATTTGTCAACGAAAAAAGTTTTCGTCTGCTACGGTTTATATTTACATTAGAAAATAACTTTGAATTGATTACTGAGTTTTTTGTGTAAAATGAATTTAAATTTTTAATGAGTTTAGCGGCAACTTGAAACTGTGTTAAAATTTATCGATGCATGAAATAAATGTATATACTGTTTGAGTGTGAACGCCATTATAAATTAACACTTTTTAACGCTTTCTAATAAGGTTGAAAAGTGTTTATGATTTCAGTTTGTCTGCCTGTCCGTCCCTCCGTGTGCTCTAACTGTCGTAAATATCCACCGATTTCTATGACATTAATGTATGTTATTGTTATTTATTATTAAAAATATTTGCAATATTAACATGAAGTTGAAAAGTATTTCTATGCGAAACGCATGATTTGCCTTTCTTGTTTCAAATTAGCTTTGTAATGATAAATCACCTAGTGAAACGTAACAAATACATTTTAAAAGTCACATGAAACTGATTTTATGATCAGAGCTATCCTTTGCGAACAGTCCTTACTTACAAGATAGAGAGATTAAGTGGGATAAAGATAAATGAAGGAAATTAATCGACTTTATATAGCTCTTTTACATGAACGTCGATCTTTAATTGGAAAAGATACGATCATTAAAATAAATCTCTTTCTCCTAATATTTAAGATTCAAGTATTGAAATTAAAAGGTTTAGTTAGTTAGATTGCATCTAACAATTAGTAATCTGTGTTGAAATTATTTTGTTGAAATTTTTTATAATATTTAAATAAGAAATTTATTTCATGTCAAGCTCAGAGATTAACAACTTTCCAAATCTTGTAAAAAATATTTTGTTTACCTTTGAAAAAAAAATATCAATGCATATTTTCGTCAGAAAGGTGACGTTTCGTAAATATCAATAATAAGGGAAGAATCGGGAGGTATGGGATATTTTTTAATAAAACATTTCTTACAATTTTTTTTATTTTAAAAAATAGCTTAAAATATTTTAAAATTCTGTAAAAATATAGACTTCGTTATAATTATTAAAATATATTTTACATTAGGAAATTTAAAAAAAAAGAAACTAAAAGTTCCCCACTGCGGCAAAACTAACACAGTGTGTTAGTTATGGAACTAAGGTATATTGAACATATTTATAAAATGCTTTTTATTTAACTTTATGTCTTCCAAAGTCTAAATCGAATTAAAAGTTTGCCCGTGTTCGACTAGTTCCACGAGTTACCTTTAGTGGGTGCAATTTATAGTAATATCTTCTTGAACAATGATGGAATAGTCAGTTAACTTTGGGAAGTTAAAATTTTATTTTTCCCTCCTAAAGAATACTTTTAATGCTTTCCACATCGTCTTGTTTCCTGTCCGTTTAAAGACATAGTGCATTAAAGATGTCTTGTATTTAAAAAAAATAATAAAGTAAAACTATAAACAAATTTAAACAAATACATTTAAACATATATTTGGTTCGTCTTGTTTCCAATCTTGTCTTGTATATTTTTATGAATACTTGAATCAACATTACAACTGTCTTTGGAATTTTTTGAGAAGAAATAAATTCTGTATTGCTTTAATCTGCATAAAAATTATTGAAAAAGAAATAATTTTAGAAGTTGCTACATTTTCCATTTCTAGTATAAAAATTAAAATCAACGTCCTTCAAAAATGAAGTATTTAAAAAGTTGCGCAGTCATCTTGATATTTTTCTTGGAGATATCTTAGGGTGGAGTAGATCGGAACGCTAGATCCCTTTCTACGATGAAGTAGCCTTTTGCTATTGCATGCAATAGGCTCCTTCATTACCTTTTATCAAAAACATTGGTTGTCGATATAAGCAATAAAATATCATATTTCTGAAAACATGTTGTTTTTTTGTGTAACTGGATTGTATGCTCATAAAATTTACTAAGCCTTCAAAACATTAAAGGGAATTTTTTTTATAATAAACGATATTGAAACCACGCTTGGAATGCCAAAAAAAGAAAAAAAAATATTTATTCAGGGATGCAATTCTTCGAACTTTAGTCTAATTTTCAGACTTTTTCAATTTTTCAATAGAAGTTCAATTTTTTTTTTCATTTTTCAAAAATTTTCTGAGTTTTTTTTTATTATTATTAAGGCAGAATTGTATATAAGGAGGACAGTATCCGTTGCAATTACAATGTTGTTTGCACATTCTTTCAGACTTTTCCTTTTTTGTCAGTTACATCCCTGTTGTTGCTGATGCTGCAGATTACCTATTTTGATACGTGAGCTCATAAAAACCTGCAATTGAAATGATTGATAAGGAGCGGCGCATTTAGGTCCAAAGCCGCCCTCGGGCAATATTGAAATCCACCTCCCTGGCTCCTCTAACTTTTATTTCGCCATCTAAATAATAAAAGTTGAGTTCGTAACTCTGCCGGGTTCCACTCATCACCCCGGTGCATCTGTCGCATGTTGAAAATTTGATAAAAACGACATTTTTATCTCTAACTAAAAGCGAAATTTTTTTATACAGCTCGAAAGATCTCCAAAAAATTTACCTTTTATAAACTTGAAGATTCTTTCAAATCTAAAGATATCACGCCATGAAAAAGTCTCCGTTCACGATTTGGAAGCAAATAATTCATTCCTTTTGAATCTGAAAAGAAAATCACTTATCATAATCTATGTCGTATATCGATTAGATGACGATATAGACACTGGCAAAAATACTCCTTTTGTGTGTTGCACTGCAAGGACAGATTTTAACTGAGAAAAGAGGTCGACGAGAGGTGGCGACATCTATGAATTATATTGTTAACTCCGGTGCGTGTGGATTTATCTATAATCCCTGGCGTAGATCGATTAAATGACGTCATATTCAAGGACAGTTTTATTTAAGTTCATCGGGGACAGTCCCCGATTTCTGTGTGTTTTTTTCGATTTGTTTCCACAATGTAAAAAAGCAGTTTGGAACAATTTTTACTTATGACATGGTTTCTTAATTAGATTAGTGTTAATTATTTCATTAATTAGAAAATGTCCTCAATTTTGTTTCAAATTTGGGACATGTCCTCAATTTTACGTTCAAAAATATGGCCACCTAAATTTAACTGAAAAATTTGATAGATTTTGGGCAAATTTATTGTGAATGTGTAAATTTTTTTTTTGCACAACACTTAAACACCTATTTGTAGAAATTCTTTTTTAGAAATTGGCAACACTCTTTAGGATGAGAAAAAACTATTTGTTGCTGTTTGTGAAAGTCATGCTTTTTTTTTTTCAGTGCTCCCAGCCGAGTGTTTCTAAATGTTAGAACCGTGACCATTTGTGAAATCCCATTTTAAAATTGTTTGAATGTTTTGGTGACAGCGTTTGTTTAATTGTGAATACGTTTAAACGGTTGCATTTTGATTTCAACGATGTTGGATCGAAACTTTTAATTCGATTGTTTGTGACATTTGTTTTATTTTCTATAATAAACCCATAAGCGTTTGTTTAATTTTGAATTTGTTTAACAGGATGGATTTTCATTTCAACGTTGCCGGATTTCATAGCTTTTATTTAGGTTAATTTGGTGCCGTTCATTTTGTTTTTGTCGCGGACAATCCGCAGGTTGCAAATTTCGGTTGCGAAGAAGTTAGTCAAGAAAATAAAGGTAAAAATATCGTTCATTTTGATATTTATGAAATTTCATACAAATACATAAGTAATTAGTAATTATGCAAAAATATTTTTAAAATTTAAAATTTAATAATATATTTTGCAATTTCAGATTGTTCCATTCTTTTCTCTCTTTCTATTTTATATTTACATGTGACAAAAGAGAATTTATCACTATATACTTCAGTATAGACTTTTTAAGGAGTTCTAACGCATAAACATGTTACACCTGGAGAAAACCGACCCCAATTCCCGACCGTTCGATCGCCAGCCGCCCGATGGCACTCAAACCCTGGACTTTCACACTTCTGCCGTTGCCATTTTTCGTGCCCTATCCACTCGGCCATGGTGCGGGCGGCAATTACTGAAACAATAGGGCACTGAGCCATTCAAAACAAGTTATTCATTTCAACAATGCGTCGGTGTTTGCATTGCGTTATGTATGTATCTTTACAACAATGGAAGGACCAGTAATTATTGAAATTTTAGACTACGGAGACACTCAAAACAAGTTTATCAGTTCAACAAAACGTCGGTGTTTGCATTTCATTATGCACCTTTCAACAATGGAAACCTTATATAGAAGTAATAGACATGAACTTAGTGGCCTGCAATGGCACTACGTGCGTGAGCTCTCTCTACTAGCGAGCCGGTAGCACGTGGTTCTAGTCCAAAGTGTTTAATTGATGATGGATGTAAGTATGTAAATTGTGTGATTGTGTTATGAAAGTAATGGATTAGAACATCGATCACCGGATTGCGAGCAGGTGATGTGCATCACGGTCACTAGCCTTGTGCGCTCGGACGTTCGCTGCGATGCGTGTCTGTAGGAGCGCTCTGCAGAGGATGATGGTTGTGACGACTGCTGTCATCGCGCTTGGTCGGGTCGAAGCTGCGACCGAGGCCTCTAGTGGCGACACCGGCCAAGAATAAATTAAGTGGCCTTTCTGTTGTCGTGAGTGGCAAGCCCAAAACGTGGATCTTGCCCGTTTCCCTGGCTGGTCTTGCTATGTTGGTCGTAGAAGTCTAAAACTCGGATCTGGCCTAGTTGTATGGAGCCAGGGACACCCCAAGTGCTAGAAAGGAAGAGTTCTCTTCGACCAACGGCTGACGACGATGGATTGACCGCAAATGACTGGCAGAAACGGTCCGGCGAATTATGAGTATCACAAGGCAGTGATGAACCACGCAGGGTCATTGGGGCATTTTTTTCTTATTTTGTTTCCAATCTGAATGAGTAGAAGTATTTTTAAAATGTTACAATGATACCTTTGGTCGTGCTTTCGTCACATCCGAAAAAACTAAACGGAAATTGAGAAATATAACTCTACTTTAAAAATACAAAAATCTGATGTGGACAACACATGATTATCTTGCACGTCTATTAAATCAAAGATATTTTCTGCGCGCTTCATCCAAAATACTGCAGTATTAGTAAGGTTTAGCGATTTCTAGCCAAATATATCGATATCGCCAAGCTGAGTTCAGTTTGAAAGATTTCCTTCTGCCACTTTATTTGGCGATATTTCACCAAAAGCCGACAAGCTTGAGATAGTTTGCGAGATTTTGGGGATAGCCAAAGTATCATTGTTCACAGACTTTCAATGAATTGAATGCATCCATGCACCTTAATGTATTTAAAGTGATTTGGCTGACCCTGTAAATAAATTCCCAGTCGATTGCAGTCAAGAAAAATATTGAAAACAGTTATATGTTACAATAGTAGTTGTAAGTACAAAAGTTCGAAATTCTACGGGTTCAAATTTTAGACTTATACAATTAATAATTTTTTCGCCAAACTTGAGGATATTTCGAGAAAACTCGCCAAGGTCGACGACATATCGCGAGATTTTAAGCATGGACCAAACAATGACTGACTATCGCCAAATTTTGCGATATTTCGCCTAAACCTGCCAAGAACGATGACAAATGGCGATATTCTGGGTATGGACCCAATGATTGATTATCGCCAAATTTGGCGAGTTTTCGGCAAAACTCGCCAAGGTCGATGACAGACGGCGAGATTTTGGGCATGAACCAAACAATGACTGTCTACAGTTGTATTATATTAAAGATGTCCATAGACATTAAAGTATCGAAATACGCCAAAAGTTGCCAAGCTCGGCGACTTTTGGCGTATTTGTTGAAGGAGGCAAGTGACCGTGGTACGGCCATTACCTAACATATGGTAGGGTGGTATTATGCTTGAAATGGATTAATGCTCTTAAAATTGCCATTGACCGTAATGTATTGGAAATCTTTTGAGTGTTCCTGTAGGAGAACTATAAGTGATAAAGACATATTTTTTAATGGAGAAATTCATTTTGTAACTCTTAACAGCATATATCACTTCTGAGTCGTTCGAAATAGCCCAATACCTCTAAAGTACGCTTTAATGAATTTCGGCCCATAGAGCATAATGTATCTAGAATCTCTTGTGCGGCCCTGTAGATAAACTATCACGTCGAATGGAACCGAAGGAGGAGTCGCTGAAGTAGATATTAGAACAAACCTAAATATAAATTACCAACATTCTACGCCTAATAGTTTTTGAGATATTTGAGTTTAATGAATTTCGGCCCATAGAGCGTAATGTATTTTGAATGTTTTGCGTGGTCCTGTACATAAACTATATCAATTCGATTGAGACCAATAGGGGAGGCACACAACCAGATGTTAGAACAATTCTAAATATAAAGTTTCAACAGCCTACGCCTAATAGTTTTTGAGGTATGCGAGTTTAATGAATTTCGGATCATACAGCGTAATAAAAGCAAAAGTATTGTTAAGACTTTTGAACAATATAATTTACAGTGGCGGATTAACGCAATTTTGGCGTTGAGGGCGGTTGTTTTGAGATTCACATATTACAGATGAGTTCGGGATAATTTTTTAACCCTTTGAGGTGCAAAACTTTTCCAATGCTGAAAAAAGGGCAGCCGTTGCCATCGCTCGACTTAACTACCAGCAAGATGGCGGACGATCGAAACGTTTATCGCGTGCCATAGAGCTAGAGACCCTTTTTTTGATGCAGCTGGCTGTGCAGGCATAGCCAGCTGTTCTCGCTTTCTTCTATTTTTCAGCAGATGTTGGTGCTGTTAAAAATAATCGTGGCATTTTTTACGGGAAATGACGTGCTTAAAAGTAAAGGATTATCCTGGAGCTATGTTACCCTCGACACAGCTATGTCACCCAGTGTCTGGGAACAGTCAGAGTTTGGGTGTTCCCAGAGCGGGAACACTGCGCGTTAAAAGGTTAACGCCCGGACCTACTTTATTTAAGTCGGAGCCCGAGTCCGAAATTTAAGCTAATCTATATAAATATAGGAATGTGTAAACTGTCCGTTTGTCTGTCTGTCTGTCTATCTGTGTCTCGCGGAGCTCCGAAATGGGTCATCGTAGACCTACCAAATTTTGTACGGAAATTCTCCAAGACGGGTCTCGACACACCTCAAAGCGATTTTTTCGAAATTCGAATTAGAAAATGTTTTATTTTATGTTTTGTCCGATTTTTAGAGATTTTTCTTGCGTAATACATAATAACGCCGGTAATTGCACTCGCAAGAAAATGGTATTTACATCATCGTATAGAGGAGAAAATTTTCTTTTAAAACCTGTTTGTTCGGACTGTGTAACAAATTTTGCAGATTTTTGGGAATTTTTCAAATAAAATTAAATTTCACGCTGAATTTCGTAAAATATTTTTAAAACTGCTGCATCTTGAATTCTATCGGTCATAACTTTTTTATATTTCGGCAAAAGACGGAGCACACAATTCGCCCACTTTTAAAAGAAGAACGGAGGAAAAATATAAATTAGGAGAATTTTTACGAAATTTTAAGTAAAGAAGGAATTTCTTTTCAGTAGCAGCTGCTTTCAAATTTCGGTTTGATATCTTGCGAGTTGGTTGTCCTGGATACAGTAACAATGATTAAATTTGCCAGTTGAAAAAAATAAATAAAATTACTTTAATATAACTGGGTTTTTGCATGTGAAAGGTGCGTCATTTTGGTGTCTCGAGTTTAAAACCCCTTTCGAAACTCAATCAGAAAACGGATTCTCAAGCAAAACATACGCAACGTATGAAATAATTCCATATTTTATTTTACTTTGCCAGAAAAAGAATTGAATGCTGTTTTTTCACCAGTGAATTATCCAGCATTATTTTCAATTGATATTTTAGACGGGACACGTTTTCGAATCGCAAGAAATATTTTGCGGTGCTAAACAGGGCCTGATTATGACAAACAGGGACACCGGGCATTGATGAATTTGGGGGGCCTCCATCTATTAATTTTTTTATATTTTTGATAAAATTTTGTTATACAAAAGAATATTTCATATTAACATTTCAAACTGGGGGCCATTTCGAGCCTGGGCACTGGGCAAAGTCGCGATTTGCCCGTGAGATAATAGGGCCCTGGTTCTAAATACGCCAATCTGACAAGAATTATGCATACGAATGTATGGAGAGCTGTTTTAGTCCTAACCATAAAGTGAAATGATTATCTTTTATACTAATGTGTAAATTATAAAAGTCACCAAAGAATAAAAGACTACATTCGTAGCAAATATCTAAGCCGTTTCTTTAAATTAAACATTAACGATTGAAAAACGAAAATATATTGTATTGGTATCAGTAAAAGATAGTATAAGTAATAGTTAGTAGTCATGCTAGGGCAATATTGATAAAAGCACAATATACTGCATTAATAAATATTTCGTGAAACTAAATGTTCTATTCCTTTTTCAACAACCATCTTACATCACAGCTAACTAAACATTAAGTAATTTTACGTCACGTTAATATATCCCGCGGTAGTTTCAACAGAAAAGACTGTAATAGAACTTTTTTTTTCTTGGAGATTCTGTTTTGTCACAAGTAGTTATGATCACATTTTGGGAAAATGTTCTCTTCTTACCTTGCGAAGAGCGGGTACACAACTATTTAACTATAACATAAAACGTTTCTCCACATCATGTAGTATCTAAGGTGGTATAACTGAAATCTAAAAAAGAGTATGATGTAGAAATGAGATATTTTGAAAGTTGGGAATTTTCGCTGTAAACCGTCACGCTTTTCTTTTTCTGATCGCGAATGACACCGACATAGTTTTTGTGTCATAATATTAACAATGGTCTCAGGTCAGTGCTTATACTAACTTTACGAATAACTAATGAGTAACTTTACGCCAAGAGTCCAATCATTTTGCTTATTTTTAGATTCCAAATCACTGGAATCAATTCGAATTATACATGTAAGAAAAAGTTTCGTTCCCTACTCTGCGGAGAACAGGTACGCAGCTAGTAGATAATTAAAAGCCAATGGCTTCAATGATAGAATATCATAAATGCCGCTTGTGTAAATTAAAGACAAATATAATAGCAAACTCTTAATTCACTTTCTAATTCTTTTTATTCAATAATTTTATCAAATAATAATAATTAGCTTATTTCTCCGATGAATCACTTTTTAAAATCTGTTTACAAGGAGTACGTTCAAGAAAGGATAAATTTCCCCCCCGAACCCGGATACAGCCGTGAATTACACAGCCCGTCTCATCTGCGTAACTTATACATCCATTTTATGAAAGTAAAACAGCATCTTTTGCATTAACATGGTTTATCTCGGAGGAGTGACCAACCCCCCTTTAGTCCGCCCGTAATAATTCATTGCGCATGTTATATAGTGGGGTCTCTATCCATTGGCATTACCCCTGGAAATTGACTTATGACATCGAACGGGGACAAACCGTGTCCAAGTGGATAAGACACTGAACATGGTAGATGGCTGAAGTGTGAAAGCTTCGTGCTCGCGCGAATTTACTGCGCAGCTGTCGGTCTGAAGTTTTGAGTAATTTTCCCAGATGTAAGGGGATTACGCGTTAGAGCCCCCGAAAATGTCTTTCGACCAAGGCACCCTCCTGGACGCAGATACCCCTTGCTTAAGAATGCCGTAATACAAAACAAACAAACATGAGATCGAAAGTGACCTGCCTCGACGAAATGATTGTATTCGGGATAAATGCTTTTTAATATGGCCTAGGAAAAGGAGGCCTGCCAAAAATGCCGTCCTAGGTCACGGCGTACTATAATTTATTTAGAAATGCGACCCCGTTCATACTAGATATTATATAAGTAGCCATACGATGTACGAGGCGATGGAGTAGTCATAGCACTGATTATAATGCTACGGTTACTCCATCTGGCGGAAGAATCGAAAATGTAAAATATTTTTTTTACCTTTTACAGGCCAATGTTCCCTATTGGGAACGTCAAATAAAAGATTTATTGAACAATTAAAATTTATCATTACTGACTTCAAAAATTAGCAAACATAATTAAATGATGATTTGATTTTTCAAAATCGAATTTGCATTTCTCTCATTAGGCGGAAACTGGATAAAGAATTATAAAAATAGCCATTTTCATTATTTTTTATGGGGCTATTTTGATACCGCCCCCCTCCCCTTTCAAACTTAATTCATATCTTTACTTAAATTTAAAAATAAAGCTTTCATTTATTTTTAATATTTCACTTATTATTTAAACTACCCATAAAAATATCGTCAAAGTATAGCCCCTAAACTGTCAAAAATGACCAATGTTTCTAATTAGGAATAGTGAAAATTGGAGGGTACAGTTTTTATTTTCCCATTTAAATGACTAATGTACTTTAACTAACGCATTAGAAGTGAAAATATGCAAAAAAATAAATTAACATATGCCTAGATTGGGATTTCAGTCTGTATAAGTTTAAAAGCATAATTGTATGTATTCGAGTTGGACGAAATTTAGTTACGTACGCCTGAAATGAATGCGTTTCAAATTAAATGAAACGACAGAGAACTGTTGGCACGCTTAAATCTATTGAGTAAAATAATAATCAAACGGAGAATATTTTTACTCAATTTTTGACTTCAAACAGCCATTTTCCCGATTGAGTAAAATTTGCTCCATTAATCGACAAAAATCAATTGAGCGAGAAATTCTCAATTTGCGAGCATTATACAACAGCTCCATTTAGCCTAAATAATAACAAAAAACAGGAGTGTTTTTACAAAATCTGCCCGTTTTTGATTAATATAACTGTACTCAATTATGATTATTATTTGAGCTATAGAATGAGCGTTTTTAGAAAATCAGTCCTTTTTTGATTAATATATCTGTTAATATTTTAAACTATCAAAAGTGTGTTTTATGAAAATTTGCTGTTTTTGATTAATATATTGAATTATTAGTTTTCTTCATTTTTTATTATCCGAGCTGTAATCTATGATTATAAGCCCGAGGAAATCAGCCGATAAGAAATTTAATCAATAAAGGAGTGTTAGTTTTAATCAATAGATTTAAGCGTGGAGTACAGGCCCGGACTGGCTCCTTTGTGGGCCCTCGGTAAGAGATTGAAAAGGGACGCCTTACTGATCAGTTTACAAGGAATAGAATATGCAATATTTGGAATTTATTCTTTCATGCCTAAAAACCACATTTAACTGTTTTAGAGCCCCCTGACTCTTCGGGGGGCCCCTCGAGCCGCGGGGTTCCTCAGGCGCTCAACTGCATAAAGACGTAAGATTACTGGGAAATAAATAATCCAATTACTCTGATTTATATATCAAATTAATACTCTAATTATAAAGTAGTATATCTATTTTTCCTCGGCAATCGGCGACCTGGTCAGCTTCGTAAAACACACTATTTTGACTACGGAGCTGGTCGGAGCTCATCTTTACACGTCATAACAGGACGGCGTTATGACAACTTCTTGGGGGTTTTTTTTTTTTTACATTTTGCTGCAAGTGCACTCACTCTGCGTGCAACTCAACATCAGTGTCCCCTATATATCGTTCTGTAAACTGCGGTTGTCGCCAGGAATATTATTGGAATTGTGTCCTGTATTCCTGGTATAAACACAAGCTTCAATAGTGTACATGAGGTAGTTCATTGCCAACAACACATATAAAGTCCGTTGAAATTATATTAAGAGCCGTTGCAAGGGCAAATCGGGCAGGTCAATAGAAAAAAGTTCCGATGACTATCTCAGTATTTCATGATTTTTTTTTCTTGTGCTGTCTTACCCAAGGAAAGAACAAATCTGTAACATTTTTGATTTACCTCTTTTAGTTCTGGAGTTATGATGGGTCAAGGTACCCCAGACGAGCGACGTAGATTTAATTTAGGGCCATTTTTGCCACTTTATTGTCTGGACTTCGACTGGCTCAGAGGTGCTTCGGAGAATGTTTTTATTTATCCTACAATATACCTTGTATATTAACATCTTAAATTGAAAATTCATTCGAAAATTGTCTGAGCCCCAAATAAGGAAACTCCATTCAAATTTTTTAACAGTGCAGTTATATGTCTTCATATAAAGTGAATTCAATGTTAAAAATTTTTGAAGGCCGACAGGGCGCTAATTTATGCAATTTCGAAGCATTGGCACAGCTGGCTCTGACTTCACATATGATAACTATTAGCACGGAGATGTAGTTTAACCGTAGTAGTTTCATATTATGAAAAGATATATTTTTTGATTACTGTGTTAAATTTTTCTTGAAAAGGGTGATGCTTTCAAAAAATATGAAACTACATCTCCATGCCAATAGTTTTCATGTGCGAAGTGAGAGCCAGCTGTACCTATGCTTCGAAATTGCATAAATTAGCGCTGATGAGCATGTTTAGGCTCCCGTAACGAGGGGCCCTGGGGACTTTCAGAAACTTTTAACATTGGATTCACTTTATGTGGAGATACATTACTCCACTGTTCAAAAATTTGTATGGAGTTTAATAAAATTTGAATAAATTTGAGTGGCGAATGGAGACAGTTACAACAATGTTTACGAATGATTTTGAGTGTTCCAGTAAATTATGCTGCATGCATGAATTTTAGCTTATGTTCCTCAGGAATAGTGTAGCTTTCAGTGAAAAGATCTTTAGAATCGGTTCAGTAGTCACAGAGATGTCCATATAGCGTCATGTGCTAGAATTCTTTTGAGTGTCCGTGTAAAAGAATTAGTTATGCTGCTTGCTTAAGGTACCCTATATTACTCAGGAATAGTGTAGCTTTCTATCAGTGAAAAAATTTTTCGAATCGGTTCAGTAGTTACAGAGATCCCCATGCAGCGTAATGTAATTCTTATGTACCTTATGTACCTATGCATTCTTATGTTCCTATTCCTGTAAAAGGACTATTTGTGATATATGGAGGATATATTTGAGATATATAAAGAATAAGTTAATTTTCATTATTGCCACAGTCAATTAACGCCGAAATGCCCCCATGCGTGCCAGTGGAATGACCCAAATAGGGAGGTGCTTTTGGGATTTTTCTTGTAAACAGTTGTACCTTCAAAAAATGTATTTTCAAAATGTCAAACTACTATGTTGATAGTACATCTCCATGCCAATAGTTATCCTATGGGAAGTCGGCTTCATCTGTACCAATGCTTCGAAATTGCGTAAATTAGCGTTAAGGAACATGTTTGGGGCCCCGTAACGGAGGGGGCTCTGTGGGCTTTCAAAAATTTTTAACATTGGATTCACTTTATATGAAGATGTATAACTGCACTGTGCAAAAAGTTTATCATGTCAGAGCCAAGATTTAAAGCATTCTTAAAACCTGTACTTTTTATGAAATTCTGTGTATTTGGGGGGGGGGCTTATTTGGGGCTCTGACAATTTTCGAATGAATTTTCTATTTGAGTTTCAAGAGAATAAAGTGGCAAAAATGACCGTACGCGGCAGTCTTCAACCAGATGTATCAGCGCCTAAAGAACTTTTACCCAGGGATCTGTAACTTAACGTAATGTGTGTTATAACCAATTCGTTATTCGTTACAAATCATAACGTTATTCACAAGCCGAATAACGTTATTCATACCGTAACTTTCAAATCGTTCTTCACGAAATAACGTTATAATCTATAACGTTAATGATTTGAGAAAGCAGTATTCGGTTACTTGACCCAAGAGTGCTCGGGGAATAACGGTATATTTAATAACGATATTCAACGTACACTTAATATAACGTTATTCTTTTCTGTGCTATACTTAATAACTCTAAGAACAGTAACAGAATGCATTCGGTTAATCATGTTAACCGTTTAGTTTATAACGTTAAACTCACATAACTATTTGATAACGATACAGTATCAATTAGTTAGAATATAACCTTTCGTTCAATAACAATTTAAATACGGTATGAGACCATAACGTTAAAGGAACAGAACGACATCTTCATACCGTTATAACGCAATAACGAAATGCCATTCATATTGACACAATCCGTTACAAAATATAACAAATTGGTCCAATATATTTAAATACGGTATAAGATCTAACCGTTTGAGTAACCTAAAATTTTTGATCTGAATCATCGGCTTTTCGGACTGAGAGGAGGGTGAATGAAAGGTAAAAGTATTGAGTGGGTTCACCACCCGGACTCGTGTTCCGTACATAAAACACAGGATACATGCAAGGACTGATTTTCAGCATGGCATTCGGGGCAATTGCCTGGGCCCCCAACAATAAGGGGCGCTCCCAAATAAGCCTTTAACCCATTTATGCCTAGCGTCCCTTTTTTGGGACGGCATTTTCGCTGTCATTCGAAAACGTTATTTATTTTTCCTAGCCTTTATTCGCGCGTATCGAACCTCAATTCCACAAAATATTTTAATATGGCCAAGTAGGATGTTGACATTTCAATTTTATACATAATGATTTTAAATGAAATCATCCCTTGTTCAAAAAGTTGACATGAGAAATTTATCAATTACTGCTGGTGTTAGCAAAAATCGAAGAAAGTCGCAAAAATATCCAGGCACGAATGGGTTAACTTGCACATTTTGAATTTAATTTAAAATGAACAGGGTAGATACTAACAGTGGCGGATTCAGAAAAAAATCTGGAAGTGGCACAAAACATTTGGCTCATATTTCTGGTAAATAAATTCACTTGAATTTAAAAACGAAGTCAATATTCTACACTGTAATTTTCAGGTGGTACGCGTTCCTGTGTCCCTCCCCCCACTCTGGATCGCTGACAATGTATATTGAAGAGGATTTTTTTCATTTTTTTTTAAAGCTGCTACTTCAGCTAGATTATTTTATTGAAGTATTGGGGGTCAAAGATAATTTTTCGTACTGTGATTGTATTACCTTTTATTTTTTAATAAAAAGATAACCTTTTGTGGACACAGTCAGTTTCAGCATGTCACTTTTTTGCAATATTAAAAAAAATTGTTTAAAGTGTTAATGTCCAGCGTTTTGTCCTATTCTGCGGCTGTCAATCTAACAGTGTTGAGTTTTGGTCGCTATTATCCAGTTACAGCGTGAATACGCGTTAGAACCCTTTAAAATGTCCTTCGACCAAGGCACCTCCTCTCTTTGGCTGATAGCCCTTGCGTAGCTTCACCACAATACAATACAACAGAATTCGATGCAGGGTGAATTGCCCGTTTCAAGTCTGGTGACATTAGCTTGGAAGATAAGCCAGGACGAGGTCGACCATCGGATTTTGACGACCAGGCACTTTTGGCAGACTGGAAGGGAGCGAAAGCTGGGACAGTTCCGGCCGATGGGGAAAGGGAAAAACGCCTGATAATTATGCACCGAACTAATAATTTTAAAAGTTAAAATAATTAGTAGTTGTTCTTTCTTTACTTTAAAGAAATGTAAAAAAGTGACATACCGAAGTTGACACCGCCCCTGGAAAGGTTAAATTGTAGGTCTAATTAAGAAATTATTTTTTAAAGGAAATGTGAGTTAAGGGCTCAGCTAGGGGTACGTATCCTCCTAACACCGAAATTTTTCGATCAGTCAGTGTTAGCATTCGATGCAGGTATGTGAGTATGTGTATATCGTATGTGAGTATTTTGCTGAGGCAAATCTAAAAGACGGGTATCTGCTTAGCGGGGGGCGTTGCCTTGGGCGAAGTCTTTTTCAGAAATTTGAAGCATATTCGCATAACATCTGGCAAAAATCGCCCTAAACTTCAGACCGTTAGATAGACGCAGTTGCCTGGAAGTCTGGATTTTAATACTTTAGCAATCCACCATACTCAATGTTTTATTCATTTGGCACGATGCGACCTCATAAGCATTTAGATTTTTATGCCTTGCGAAAATTACGTTTATTTATACACAACTCTAATGCATAGCTCCTTCCAAAGAAACTACTCTCTGCACTGTCGCAAGATAGTGGAAAGAAATCCGGAATCACTGATCTAGTGCTATCAGGAATGTTAATATATTTGAAAAGACATACAGTTTTACGTGTTATGTAACATCATTGATCTCATGAACTCCAATTATGTACCAATCATCCATTACTTTTATGTTTTTTCTTGTTTTTTTTTTTTGCATACTATTTCTTTTTTGAAGAAAGGGGGGGAAATGATGTTGAGTGCGGAGATAGTACTTTCTTAATGTGCATGCAAATTATGTCTTCCCTCCCCCTCCCCTTGAAGGAAGTCTGCGTACGCTACAGTGGCGCGTGGATGTACCCATACATTACGTTAGCCATACTGCTCAAAAGGGTTATAATTAAAGGTCCAATAAAAAATAAAATGGTCCAAAACTATGAAACTGCTAAGATAAAAAAAAAATATATTGCTATTACGCAAATGTGATGAATGATTTTCGGAATACTATTTTGTCATTTCTCTCATGTGTCAGTGATCCTCATCTTTAAGTCTATCGCATTTTTACTTTCCAAACATATATGGAAAGTATTGTAATCATGAAAATATTCGACTTTTAAGATTTTCATGTATTTACTCGTTTTCGGGCATTAATTCATTTATTTTGTTTTTGCGATGATGGATTTGTGTACGTAAGCAAACACGATAGCTCTTAAATAGTGCATTTGATTGAGCTGAAATTTTGTATATATATATTATAGACCACCCATATTGATTTTCGCGTGTATAAGATGTGTAGTTTTTTACAAGGCTGCAAAAAGAATTTAATACATTGGGCGGGAGTTCCTGAAAGTGCGCTAGCGACTATTGAGTATTTCAGTATTTTGTGTTATGGCAAGCCTACACGAAGGGCATCTACCCACGGGAGAGGAAGACTTGGGCGGGCCTTGAGGAGGGGACCTTTTTAAGGGGTTCTAACACGTATTTACTTTGTATCTGCATGCACATAAAACCGCCTGAATCTCTACATCCTTTGATCGACAGCCACGCAGTATGCCCTAACGCTGGACCAGTACACTTTGGCTGTCTACCATTCTCATTGTTTTAACGTTAGTTCTAAATGGTGTATTTGATTAAGCGAAAATTAAGTATATGTATATTGTAGATCTCAGGCACATGACCGGCAAATATTTTGGTGTGTGCACAGCTTATAGTTTGTTAACAGGGTTGCAAAACAGGATTCTTATACATTATTATGGTCTATAGACACAAATAATTTAAGGCGTGTTAGTGTCTAAATGGTGCATTCGTATAAGTTCAAATTTAGTATGTATATTGTAGGTCTCCGTTTTACGATCGACAACCGATCACGAGTCCATTTCGACGAGTTTTTCCCGTCTATACATACCGTTTGTACATATGCAACTCACATATCTCAAAACTATTGATTGTAGAGTGTTAAAATTTTATATTTAGGATTGCTGTAACATCTAGTTGTGCACCTCCCGTTTTGGCTCCAGTCGACTGGATAGTTTATTTACAGGGCCAAAGTAAAGTTTTTCCACGCTAAACTTCTCGCTAATCTTCAAATTTTATTAAAACATCATACAAAATACTATAAATATCTTGAGATAAGATTGGATTTATAAAACACACATATATTTTTAGATGCCAGCCATTTACAAGGCAACCAACAACCATCAGGTCCTTTTATATAAATAATAATTCAATCTTTAGAATCCCCGCACGGCCTTATTTCAAATTCCAGGACATGTTCTTTCAACAGCTCGCTCATCTATTAAGACATCGGGTACGTTTATAAACTTATCCAATCTTTACTGCCACCCAAAAGATTTTTCATACATTACGGTCTATGGGCAGAAATTCATTATACCGTATTTAAAAAGTATTAGGCTATTTCAAACGAATAAAAGTGATATATGTTGTTAAGGATCACAAAATGAATCTCTCCACCGAAAATAGTGTCTCTATTTATAGTTCTTCTACAGGAACACTCAAAAAATTCCAACACATTAAGGTCAAATGGCAGGTTTAGAGACATTCAGCCTTTTCAAGCACAATACCATCCTAGCATGCAGTTAGATTATGGTGCAACGACGGTCACGTGCCTCCCTCAAAAATTACGCCAAAAGTCGCCAAGATTGGCGAATTTTGGTGTACATTTGTATGTATTTAATCCTCATATCTCAAAAATTATTGGTCGTAGATTGCTGAAATTTCCTATCATCAACAAATTATAGAGATGTCATTTTCTTGGATCTCATCCAAGATTGTTGTTACATCTAGTTGTGCATTTCGATTTTCGGTTCCAATCTACTTGAGAGTTTATTTACAGGACCACCGAAAAGAATTTCAATACATTAATGTCTATGGAAATCGTCAATATATTATGTACTGTAGTCAGTCATTGTTTGATCAATGCCCAAAATCCTACTATTTTTCATCGACCTCGGTGAGTTTTGCCGAAATATCGCCAAATCCGGGGCCAAAATTAATTTTGTATTTCGCATAACTCTAAAACTTTTAACCGTAGAATGTTGAAATTTAGTATTTAGAACTATTGTAACATCTAATTGGGCATCTCTTTTTTGATTGCAATCGACTGGGTAATTTACTTGCAGGGTCAGCCAAATGGGTTTAAATACATTAAAGTGTATGGATATATTGAGTTAATTGAAAGTCTGTGATGAATCGCTATTTCTGCTATTGCCCAAAATCTCGCGAACTATCTCAAGTTTGTTGGCTTTTGAAAAATATACCCCAATTAAGTGCCAAAAGCAAATCTTTCAAATACAGCCCAGCTTGGCGATATCTCAAATGTTTGGCTAGAATTCGCTAAACCATAGTATTATTGCAGTATTTTATCTTTTCCAAACAAAATACGTTTAGATGAAGTGCGCCGAAAATATTTTTGATTTTATAGACGTTCTAGGAAATCATGTGGTGTCCACATCAGATTTTTTTCGGTGAACTCCGGGAATAGTACAGATTTTGGAGTTCGTCCATACTCACTGAAGGACGATTGAATTCAAGGGTGCCGGCAGGATCATTTCCAGGAGGGTGCACCCAAGATATACACATATACATGGTGTTACTGAATTCATAGGCCAAACTTTAAGAATAAATAAAATGCATATAAAGAAGCATTTTTTGTATAGCAGATTAGCAGTGTGAGGTTAGAAATAAAAAGTGTAGGTGGAAATATAGCAAAAGCAAAAGAAATGAAAAAGCTCTATTGTAAATGCCTCCAAAGTTGCTGCTAGCGTCTAGCAAGTGATTGGCGTACCCTTTCGAAGATGCCAGGTGTTCCACGAACGGTTGCAGCGGTTCACTAAAGTTTTGTAATGAGGCCCTCATCTGAGTCAACTGGAGTCTTGTAAACGAGTCCCTTGAGATGTCCCCAAAAGCAAAACTCGGTACTTGATTAATCTAATGAACCTACTGGTCAAGAGTATAGTTCCGTTTGTCCAATCCATCGGAGGTCAAAGATGACAATGAGGTAATTACGCACATTATTTTCGAAATAGGCTGGATCCCTATCGTGCTGAAACTATCTAAATTTTTCATTTTCCAACCAAACGTTGCAACGCAGTAAAATGCTTCTTTGTATGTATTTTAACTACCTTCAAGGGACACCCTGTATACATGCATATAAAAAATTAGACTATTTGGCGTTTGAAGGAAAAAGAGTCTTGAATGGAAAATGTAGCATTAATATGTGAAATGAACATCGTCATAGATATTTTGTCGCAGCTGAAAAGTACAAAATCTTAAACTATTAATTTGGCCTAATTAGTAATATCTCAATTTATGTATACTAATAATTAATTATTTAAATTATGTGCAATTTTGATAACATTGTTTAATATTTAAATAGACTACTTTTCCCAGAAAAACTGAAGCGAAAAAATGTATTTTCTCTAGCATTGATGTATATAGCAATTTTTGGCTTAGGGGTAGGTTCCTGCCATGTCCAGTACTGAAAATGGTAGATGGCTAAAATGTGAAGGTCAATAGTTCTGATTTGCCGCGCGGGTGTCAATCTAAAGGTTTTTAGTCATGGCCAGTTTTCTCTATATGTTACGTGAAAACGCGTTAGAACCCTTTAAAAAGTCCTCTGCCCAAGGTAACCTGCTCCTTCCATGACAGATAGCCCATGTGCAGGTTTTCCTTAAGTGCAGTTGGCAAGGACATCCCCGTATTAAAACTGATCCCAAGTTTCGAAAATGACGCAGTGATGCCTTCCCTTAATATTTGAAAAACCACCATGTCAAAAAACTCAAAATACAAATTTCCATCTAACAGTTTTTGAGTTTAAATCTCTGAAAAATTAACTCTATAATGTTAAAAAGAAATGTTAAACTTTAAGCGTTCAGTCCTAAAATAATTGTATTTAATCATATTCACAATAGAGTCTGGATAGTTCGAGTCTCGATTGTTCTAGTTTTCTATACATCTCAGTTAGTGAAAAAATCAGTTTAGCACCCAAATAATGACCAACTCATATGAAACAGGCAATTTTTTTAATTGCAGGACGAAAATTCAAATACTTGGTGCACCCGGAAGACCTATCAGAAATCACTCTTCCAAAGAAAGTGGGTGTATTTTTTCTATAGATGTTCTCATAGACATTTCTGTGCAGTATTGACACGCTGCTTTGGCAATGGTGCGATACTGCTGTTCGGAAACTAGTCAACGTGTCAATACAAAACAGTTGATTATTGTATTCTGGTATAATTAATCTGATCTAATCAGTAATATGATTACATGTAACTACATTTTTCATTTAAATATGTACCCAAATCACAAAAATTGATTTATTTCCATTTATTTTTTATTAATTTGATGATTTCGATAATTCAAGACAAGCCCAGTCCCGTCTACCTCGAATATTATCGAGACTATTTCAAAATAGTTTTTCCTGATTGCGGACACATGCCGTGACGCATTCAACACTACTACGACCGTAAGCGTTGGTCAATACATTATGAGGGCTCATGTGCGTGCGCCAACATTATCCAAAATAAAAATGTGGATGACTTCTCAAAAGTTTCAAATTCATGTACAATGGTAGAAAATATTAAGCCATAAACACAGGTCTAAACAGCTAATTTAATGCGACAGTTACACGTAGAATTGAAAATATCACACACACATTTAGGCTATTTTTTTATCTGTATTAAGTGTAAAACAAATTACTTATATTTTCAGGTTAATTATACTTTTTTCAAACTCCAGGGTGGTGCAAGTGCGCCCCCTTTCACCCCCCTCCCGGCCCCCATGGTTGAACTAAACAGAAATCACAAAATCATAAAGAGACCATGGTCAGTTCTATTTACCGTTAATGAGGTATAAGAGGTTTATGAGATAGTGAATAAGCGTACTTTTATGATGGTACGTAATAGAGAAAAAACGTAAGTAATGTTTAAAAAAATATCAGTACAAAAAATGTAAGTACTGTAATCTCCACTCCTCCTCTTCTTAATTATTGAATGTTCCAACATACCGAGACAGAACTAATGTGAAATCGTAAAGCTGCCGTATTCAAATTCTGCGCCTAGTTTTATAGAAACTATGTCAATTTGTACTATTTGATTTATTGTCTTCCGAAGAAATTTTGTACAACAAGCAGTTCGTGCATCATGACCACGATGAGTTTTTAGTCATGAGCATGAGGAAAGCATGATCACATTGTCCCCTTTTAAATATATAAATTCATTTGACAGAAGACCGACGATGTAAGAACACATGAAGCCGGGGTTGAGGATATCGGGATATATCATTCCCCGGGTAATTTTAGCATGAGTTTTAATATTTTTCCATCAAGCCGAATTTAAGTTTATATATGTACGGCCATAGTCGTCGACTCCATGGGGCTTGCGGGGCTTCAGCCCCCTCAAAAATTTCGTTCCAATCTTTCTACTGTCAAATATCTTTTTTTTCTATATTGGTTGAAACTCTAAGAGTGTGGTGCTACTATTTTTCGATAAGACAAAAGCCTGTGGATACGGAGCTTTTTCACAAAGAACTCCTCAAAGGATTTTGTGAGAAGTAATCGTCTCAAATGAATTAGTCAGAAGTAGCAAGAAATATTTCTTGACTTTGCAGATGATTAGCAGATAAAATAGCCATAAAAAGATGACCTTGAGACTGAGGGGGCGACTTTCTTGCAGAGGGTTGTTTTGTTCCTGGAGGGGTCAAGAAAAACGCAAACTTGAGGTTGCCGACAGCTTTCGGTTGAGAAGAAAGAGCAACAGCATTGTAGCTGAGGTGTCATGATTGCTTCTGGCAGGGTTTGAATTTTGCGCCCCCTCAACACAATGTTTGGAAAGTGTTCCTCACAAGGGTTACGCCCCTAGCAGTGGTATACAGTAAGCCTCCGAAACCCCGAACACACACTTGAAAGTTACCCCGTAGTGTGGGGGCAGGAGGGCGAAGAGACCCCCACACAAGGAATTATTTTTTAAATGAAATTAAATATTTTGTAATTTTAATTTTACTTTCGTTTTTTTAAAGAAACCGCAGAATATTAGAATTTATCTTAATACTTTACAGAGGATAGACAGAAGAACAGACATATATTCAGAGTGTGTCACAATTCCCTCCCGAGTTTGGAAAGCTTATTAAAAAATATATTACCAATACAGCAACGAAGTTGACTTTATTGAATAAAGAATGTTACAAGCTTTTTTTTCATAAATGTTCAATATGTGAACCTTTCGTGATGTGGCAGCTATCAAGTCTAAAGTCAAATTCTTCCCTCCCATACTCGCTTTAACTTGTCGCGATCAATGGTAGCGAATGCGGTTGTGATCCTTTGGCGTAAATGAGGCACAGGGGGCACCAACACATGATCTTTTATATAACTCCATAAAAAAATCGCATACTTATGGTCTGGAGAGCGTGGTGGCCACGGATGAAGGCGATTGTCGTCGATAGAGCCTCGACCAATTCAACGACGAGGAAGCTGGTTATTTGTGAAAAACAAAACTTGTAATGTTTCTTTTCCCGTAAAGTCAACTTTGATGCTGTACTTGTATAGCGCGTAGACTTTTTAGAGACGCGCGTAGATGCCAAACTGAGGGGGGAAGAGTTATGCGGCGCGCGCACGTTTATAGAGTGTATTTAGTAATGTTGTATAGTAGCGAAAGAGGGGGGAGTGGGGGGGGGGGGGGCGAGCCGAGTCGAGGAGGTAGGAGTGATTGTTAAAAGAGATAGATATGTAAATTGGTTTGGGGGTGGGGGTTGTGTTGTGTGGTCAAATCTTAGATGCGTAGGGATGTAGCGAGAGGAGTGCTTTCATGAAAGAGATAGAGGCGTGAGCGCGAGAGAGCGTTAAGAGAGAGCGGAAGCAGTTAGAGTGTCATCTACTAACGACACGTCATCTCAGTTCAACACCTCCGCGGCGCGAGCACATGTCGCGCTTAGCGGCTCAACATGTACAACACGCGTAATATTTCAACACTCTAAGACTCTTCACGATGTCACGATCGTGAGATAGAATACACAATCTACACACTACAAAGAGTCATTATGGTAGGCGCGCGACGCCTTGCACACCCTCCCATTTTCAGATTCTGTACGCACTTCCCTGTCTCTCTACAATGCATTAGAGAGCGTCGCGACACTCTTCTTCAACCTTTTATATGCCTCAGTCATCTCGCAACTTTTGAGACTCGCGCGAAATACACTCCACTCCGAGTCGAAGAACGGTTCACGCGTACTCAGATCTAGACAGCGCGAAAAAAATCTCTCAATCTCTCGCGCATTTGATCTCTACCGCTCTATTGATGCGCTTGTATCACAAAATATCTCCTCTCACTCCTTCATCTCATTCTTACATCATCTTTTCTCTCTAGGATGATCACAATCGCGCATACTCAGTCGACATTTAGACTCACTTTCTATTCTCACGAGCATCTGCAGACTAAACTTAAACGACGATTATATGTCACTCAGCATTCTAGATAGTTGCTCCTCTATCTCACTCATCTCACTCTAGATGGATCAGCTCTATAGCCTTGATCAAACAATCACAGGATACAGATCGCGCGATCACTATTTCTTCAATACATGGCTCTTTTTCTTCCAGTTCTAGACTAGTCTGAGAGCTAGCTGATATAAGTGTTACATGAGACACTCTCTAGTTCAGGATGTAATTATGAGAGTGCAGAGAGACAGAGCTGTTAGACAGGCGATGCGGCTGATGAGCCACACTCCACACGAGTATTTATGATTCTGGCTCGAGTGGTCTATTGTATCGTCTTATTCTCGTGAGAAGGGTCATATATTTCTTGAAGAATGTAAGAAACTACTTCGAACAAAGAGAGCTTAGGGCTCTGGGTACGGCTATGCTATTCATAGAGACGTAGGGAGAGTGAGAGTGCACGAGGCAGTATCTATCGGGGGATTTCTGTATGGATTAGTGTTTTCCGAGGTGGCCTAAGCTCCACTGGCACTAGGGTAGCGGCGACGCAATCTATACGGATAGCGTGGGGTAATTTCTTTATACTCCAGTTAACCATCTTCTTCTACTAAAGATCTTGATTAGTCTGACAGTTGTTCAATAATAGATGTTCACATTCTGGGCACACTATCTGGATCAGGAATGTTCTTGAGATTATGTCGCTGTACCAGTATGAAGGAGGGTGCGTGTGGATTCTGGTTGTGGTGTGCTTTCTAGAGATCAGCATCTGTCACCAACACTAATGACATGGAGCAGTTGCGTATTCATAACCAAGAAGATGCAACGCTTACGAGTGATCACTTAGTGATTCTACGTGTTGCGAGCAAACTTAGTACACAGAAGAACGCATTCTGGTCTGCAAAGAATATACTCGCGACACAGTCGCTCGGCTTACTAGTGTTAATCTTTGTCTGGAGCGCGACGACACAATGGTGCTACGAGCGTGTCTGAACATCACATGGTCTTCATTGCGTGGATTTGAGTCAGTAGGTTCGAGGATTCGATTGCAATATACTTATTTGTATTAGTTCTTATTTCGTCTCACACGTATATTCTTGAGGTGACATCTACGCTATACAAAGCTTACGACTTGTCACATTTCAGCGCGAAGAAATTCTGGAGTGATTGTTCTGTTAGATTGCACAGTGGAGTCTGATATGATGATGTGATACTTAGTAGCATGGTTCTGTCTAGACTGTATGTGACACATAGATGTGTGCGTTCATCTGTGTGTGTGGAGGATATTCTAGGATATCTGAGTGTATGGAACATAAGTTGACAGGGACTATTTGTGTTATATAGATGGGGCGGTGTAGACTGTGTTTTGATTGGTGATGATCGTGTCAATTATTGATTGAGTAGAGACTAGGTGTGGCGGTTGGCATCTATCTTTGTATTAGTGTTGTGCGACAACTGTGTATAGTTGATTGATATGGCATTGGCGTTCGTTTATTATGAAACCGTAGTGACACATTGGCGGTATGATGAGAGAGCTACTGACAGTATCGCTATATAGTCTTTGTCACTAACGGTGTAGAGACATGTGATGGTCTTAGGTTTGGCAGTATAACACACAGGATTTGTGGGATTGACGCATAGTAGAGAGGTGTATAGTAGAGCATAGGTCTTTTGTATACTTCTGTGCTTGTCACAGTCAGGACCTATACAGGAGTGTGGCGAGTATCTGTACTGTGGGACAACAGACACACATTGTTGGGAGAGAGAGTAGAGGTTTAATTAGGTATCACTGTCAGTAGGACAGTGAGGGGACTGGATATAGGGAGAGGGGGAGTTAGGTGGCGAGTCACACAGCTACAATCTACAGTGACTAGGGACGAGACTATGGTGTACTTACTGAGCAGTCTGATATATGATGAGGGGTCATATTTTATGTGTGTAGATTGTAGTGTATGTCTTTGTGGACACACACAGAGTCACTGTTAGGGATAGGTTGATGACACTGTTGATGGATTAGGGTTCGTGAGGTGAGTGAGTCTCTGGTGCTGGACAGATGTTGGAAGGTGGAGACATTTGCACATGAGAGTATAGACATGACATCGATCATTTGAGTTTCTGGCACTATAAGACGTCACATATTGATCTGCTTGTGAGTGGTGGTTGTTGGGTTGAGTTTGTGAGTATTAGAGTGTGTTAGGCTTGAGTGTGTAGAGGACACACATCGTGGTGTATTAGTTGTAGGTATACTAGAGTATTGTATAGAGGAGTAGTAGAGTATATCTTGTATAGTGTGGAGTCTTCATGATTAGTCTTTTACTCACTCACATCTCCTCTTTCTTTTTACTCATAGTCTGCTGACTCAGTACGCTACTCTTCTCATATCTATTGAGAGAGAAGAGGACTTGAGATTAGAACACAATAGTGACACATTTATATATTTGTGGGGGGGGGATGCATGGAGACACATTGGGGTTCTTGGGAGTACTCATCAAGAGGTGAGGACTGATGGGCAGCAGATGTTGCACAACGCGGGTTTAGGTGGTTTCTTGGTGAATACATGAGGCTTTAGCAGGGCGGAGGATTGGAGTTGTAAGCTGTTTGTTTGTGACATACGATTTGAGTTGTGGAGAGTTGTTTTTGTTTTTTGTGTCAAGGAGTGACGGAGGGGTTATTGATCATGCTGGTGGAGAGAGCTCTTATTTATGGGTTCTATGACTTAAGAGTGGCTACTGGATGTTATTTTTAGTATTACAGTGATGTCATGGTGTCATGGATGTTTGTAGGGAGAGGAGAAGCGTGTATTAGGTAATATAGTGTATAATGGAGACATGCACTGTCAGTTGATGACTGTAGGTGATGCGTTGTTTGTGGTATTTTAGTATTGTGCATGGTATAGGTGAAGAGTGAGAGTGTCTATTTCACTAGAGGGACATTGGATGATTCTTGTTAGAACGGTTTATTGTTCATTGTGCACTGACGCGACGGGTTGGATGCAAGTGTGCAAGGAGTTAGGGGGCAACTCGATCTGTCTTGGCTCTAAGTTAGATGAGGTATGATGGGGTGGAGGTGATGAGCAGTGAGTGATCGAGAGTAGCATTACACGGATGGCAGTGATGACGTATGGGGTCATATTTTCATGCGTCGAGAGGGGTGACAAGGGGGGTATGGACGTAGGGAGACTAGATGGAAGAGTGTCTGACATTTCACACAGTGATTTGGTATACACATTAGCACACTAGAGATATTGATGTGCTACGTTGGTACGTATGGTCGGTGAGAGAGATGAGAGAGATGCACATGCTAGGTGGGCACGACTGGTCGTGAGTAACACAGTAGTGATTAGAGTAAGGGGATGTGTTGGGCTTTTACAGATTAGGAACAGTTAAATAGGGTGATGTGGAGGGCGTACATGATGGTCTATAGTACACTTATGCTGGTGCTGGATTTTCTAGGGATATTATTGGGTCAGGATATGTGAGAATGGTACACACAGTCACAGTGGTAGTCTGACTCGAGTATTATGTATGTGATAGAGGGTCATATACTGAGTTAGACAGACGGGACAGACACACTGATATAGATGGTAGTTGGAGCACGTTATTAGGTGAACTGTTTGTGATTATGGTTCACTGTTAGTTTGGTAGATAGGGGAGTAGACACAGAGTGAGTAGACTTGACATCTCTGTATGGGTGCGTACACGGAGTGAATTATGGTGATGTTGCGACAGTGTATAATGAACCTCAAGAGATTATGTCATCACGTGTTAGGTCATGTGAGGTCAGTGTGTGTATGTGGATGATGAGTTGTGTAGGTGTGTGGTGGGGTGAGGTAAGGGGGGGGTGTGGTTCACAGTAGGTCAGCTATGGGTGGAGAGGTGTGGGAGAGATATGTCGCACGTAGGCTATGCATTAGGGAGAGTTCAACCGTTGTTTACAGTCTCTGGGAGTCAGGGGGAGATGAGAGGAGGGTGGTGTTGTTAGAGAGGGATGCAGTGTAGTATACAGGGAGAGTACAACATTTGTAGAGGCATGGATGAGGTTGTAGGTTACAGGGTTAGTACTTCAGCGGTGATTTAACTGGACGTGTGTGATTCTTGTAGACATGTACTTGTGCAAAGGTATTGTGTATTGAACGATACAGAGACTATGGTAGTGGATTGGGGAGTTTATTCTAGTAGAGTGTGATAACTTATGAATACAGTGTATGGTGGTGATGGCGCTCCAAAGTGCAGTGTGTATTGAGTGTAGACAGTTTGCAGAAGGTGACAACAGAGACACGGAGCTGGTGTCGAGGTGTAGGGTTATAAGGTGGGGTGTAGGTGGGAGGACATGTTGTTTGTAGTGAATGATTGCCACACGGGTCACTCTCTGTTCAGTGAAGGTCGTTGTGGGTGATCGTAGTGCGGTATTGTAGATCATTTTCTGAGAGGCAAGGAATATACGTATCACACAGGGAATATGTATGAGGTAGCATACGAGACACATAGTGGATACTGGGTGTTGAGAATTGAGGTAGTGGGCAGTCAAGACTAGATGGAGTATTTCTGGGAGGAGAGACTTGGATATGGAGTAGTGGTGGTCTGACATATGTGTGTGATTGATGAGGTATCTGTGTTTAATGTGAGTCAGAGAGATTCTGGTGATATTCGATATGTTGATGAATCAGTTGTGTGCTCAGGGTGAGTGAGTAGTGATGGCGAGTGGACTATAGGTGAGAGTCTTCTATTTCAGGTGATGACATATGGTGTGTGTTTCTTGGTGGGAGTATAGGGATTTAGTCAGATATGTCTAGGAGATTATTGACTTAATGTGGTTGTAATCTGGGAGGGGTGAGATATCATTCTGTGTGTGTAGTTGGGAGGGTACGTGGTAGATGGAAGTGGGTGATGTGAACTGGACGTCTGCAATTTGGACAGAGAGAGGGCGAGTAGGCACACAGTCGTGGAGAGTGTTGATAGCTGGAGTATGTAGATGAATAGTTAGAGACTGGCAATGTGTGAGTGATTATTGCAGGAGGTGTGTGACTAGATGATAGAGGAATTCTCAGAGTGTTAGTATTCATTCTGTTATGTAAGTACTTGATTCGTTGCTCTCACTATAACTGTGTATCGTGTATGATGTAGCTGGATATTACGCGTAAGTGATCACTTACATACGTTTTGTGGCAGTGAGGAGTGTGATGGAGTCTCTGGATGTCAAGGGTGTGTCAGGTGGGAGAGAGGGGTGAGTGTGGTGTGATCTAGTGAGTTTCTAGATGTGTATGGGTCGTGGGACACTCAGCACAGGACATATACACACGACATAGATGTACATGTTGTCTTTGGTAGGTTGAGTCATCTAGTCATACTCAATCTAATCTCTAGACTGAGAAACATCAACTCTGAGTGAGTGGTAGTTCTACATTATATGAGAGTGAGTGGATTGAGCTCTTGTGGAGGTGATGGAAGGATGGTACAGAGAGCGGACATTCTTTTATAAGCAATGCAGTGGGGAGTAGTACGGTGGACGTTATAGATGTGAATTGCGTATATGTTTAGACAGAGGAGCTCACAGTTTGGAGTTGGGGGAGGACTGAGTGAGGATGGTCTACTTTCTCGTGGGAGTGGTCTGTGGTAATAACGTAGCTCAGCTCTACTCTATTTTAATTGTGGGGGGAGGATATCTCTGTTATGTGGATGTGGTGGAGCGTGTAGGGGTGGGATACTGTAGACATCTTTCTTGGTTAGCCGACTATGGAGATGGGACAGTGTCTAGAACACGAGTATTTGTGACGGAATACTGCATTATCAGTATATATTAGTGGTGGTGGTGTTTGGTGCAGAGGTGGTACGGGAAGAGACAGGTGTTAGGGATCAGAGTGACAGAGAGTAAGATACGATGACATTTACTGGTATTCAACGATAGGATATTGACTCTTGAGGAGTACGAGAGTGTCATAGGTAGTAGGGTTAGAGTGTGTGTGGTGGATAGAGATAATAGTGCAGATTGTATAGACATGATGGGTGTGTGGTATATCAGTTGTGAGTGACAGTAGCAACAGGACATTTACTCGATATTAGGGATTGGGTAGACACTAGTGGGACGTGAGAGTGTGATTTGATGTTATTATGATGGTGAGGGTGAGGCGTGATATGTATGGAGTTGGTGAGTGGTCTCAACGTAAGTGAATGAGGGGTTAGTGCACAAGTGAGTGGACACTTTCGAAGGTGGTGGTGCTGAGGACTGGAGTGAGGAGGAGGGATGTATGTTTGGTGAGTATTGTATCTCCATGAATCGATCGGATATTCATGACACTTTGGGGAGTTTATGAGAGAGAGGGTGAGTGTAGATTTGTCTAATACTTAATGCCATTATGCACTTGTAGATGTAGGACACTGTAGTAGTTTTGGTAGTGTGTGAGACAGTATTATTTGTTCATAGAGAGTCTGTGAGCAGTTGTGATCAAGTCAGGACATACATGATCTTAGAAGAGAGAGAGAACACAGATAAGGCATATGGCAACGGACTGTGGCTGGTAGGGATCTATGGGTGTGAGCGGCTTAGGTGGATACTAGTGATATGTCTTAACTGAGCAGGTACGGGGCGGTGAGAGTAGGTAGTGTGGGGCGGAGGATTTTCTTATGAGACTAGTCAGTGGATAGGGAGTCGACAGTTTGGTGTGAGATGTACACACAGTAGAGGTGGAGATTGTGGTCTCTACATCATCTTTCTCTATAAGTTAGTTTCAGTTGACAGTGATCACACAGGATCAGCGGTACTAGAGGTTCATGGTGCGTTGTAGTATGGGAGAGGAAAATATGTTGAGGTAGACTGTAATAGTGTGGCTAGGGGACTTAAGGTGCGGGTGTGAGTAGTTAGGTGTGTGGTTCTGTATCATTGTGTTGGAGGAGGCACGGATGAGGTCTTTGTTGTGGGGTGGTCAGTGGCAGATTTCTGTAGTGGAATTTTTGTGAGTTATATGAGTATTATGGAGTTTATATGTGTGTTGTGACAATATGTGGTGTCTGTCTTTGGGGGTCGTGTGCGAGTATGTTTAGTGTGTGGTGTCATGTTGGAGAGTCGAGGATTGTGCACATGTGGATGTTAAGTTCATGGTGGGGTGAGGGTGGGAGGGGGAGAGAGGTTATAGATACATAGAGGTATATGGTGTATATGTGTAGGACTTACTGATGCAAGTAGTCATTATGATTTACACATGGGAGAGTAGTATAGTGAGTGTAGTCTTGTCTGTCTGGTGTGTAGTTTGGTAGGTGGTGTGATGTGTGTGTCTGTGTGTGGTGTCGGGGGTGGAGATATGAGAGTATAGGTCAGGGGTTTGTGATGTCTAGAGGGGAACTTTATTGTCTAGGATGAGGGAGGGGGGGGTACGAGCGATGGTGGGGTTGGTGGGAGGAGTGTTAGTAGTATAGAGTGTACTTATATTTGATAGGGGGTTGTTGGGGGGTGTGAGCAGATGAGTATAAATATTATTTGAGAGTTGGGAGAGAAGGTGATCTGGGTGACGGTGAGGGGGTGGAGGTCTTAGAGGTGGGGTCTTTGAGGTGCAAGTGCATGTGTCGGTGATTAACAGGGATGTGTGTAATTGGTAGGTGTCTATATTATTCTATAGGAGTGATAGTGATGTATGGGATGAGGTGTGGTGTGAGTTTTGGTTTTGTGGGATTTGACTTTGATGGGTGTCTCTTTGGGTGAGGAGATATGTGAGACGAGGAGACGATGCACTAGAGTATGGTATGTCGTATAGTTCACAGATTATTGATGTGATTGTAGTGGCTATGTGAGACTGTAGAGTTGGAAGTGGTATTGGGATGGTATTATTGGATTGTTTTTGTATTGATTCTATGAGAGATATATAGTGTTACGTGCAGGTGGCGTGCTATACGTGCGAGGACATGATGAGCGGAGGTGACGCACAAGTGCAAGTGTGGACTGAGAGAGTACACTGTAGAAGGATGGGATAGTATTATGGATCTCATTTGATGCTACGGTGCATGAGTATACTCGAGTTTGTTTGGTTGGAGGATAGTATACGACGGGGGCGCGTATGCTGACATACGAGTATATATTGATGTACTTGTGGTTGAGGTGGGTGTGTGCACTGTTAGATTTGTGGGTGCGATAGTTTCGGTATTAGACTGACAGTGCAGTTTGTGATGTAGTATTTCTAAGTTTAGAGTTGATAGAAGGAGTCTTCTGTTTATTCTCTTGCATGACCACTCACATCTCTTTGGCAATAGAGAGTGGAAGGTGCATTATCTGAGCGTGTAGAGTGATGGCTTGGTGGTAGTGGGTCATTTGAGTACGTTCAGGTGGTGCGTGTGTCTCTTTTGTTAATAGAGGAGAGGATAAGTTATTTTATATAGACAATCAGTGGGACTGGTGACACGGAGTACTCTAGTATATAGGTGGAGGATGACTGTTTGACGAGACTATAGGATGGGGTGACTTATATGATTTAACTATTGTACACTTGAGGATGAGTGTGAGTGTGACAAGAGGGGTGATATTCTAGAGTGATTTGTGGGAAGGGTGTTGTGGGATGAGGGGGGGGGGGGGCGTTGGGAAGGAGTTGTGTCAATACGCAGATGAGGAATGTGTCGGGTAGGGTATAGTTTTTTGGTGGGTGGTGAGTTTGTGTGTGTCAGGGAAGTTCTGTAGCCAATTGGTGTTTTTATTAGTGTGATTAGGAGTGGCGTGGTGTGTAATGTTTCACATATAGATTTAAATGGTGGGACATTGATGGTCTTATAGGTTAGGTGGGAGGGTGAGAATCTGTATGACGAAAGAGAGGTGTGTAAGTATCAGGAGTAGAATTGACAAGTGTAGGTCTTGATGGTGAGAGATGGTATGTACTTGAGTGATGTAGAGGATTATGGTGAGTAGATGCACGGAGATTCTTCTAGATTGTGGGGTCGAGTGACACGTGGGAGTTACGATGACAGTCGAGTCCAACGAGGCGGTGTAGTTACAGGCAGGTAGGGGAGTCTAGGGTGTACACAGACGATATGGATATAGGTGTGTGAAATTATGTATCTATTAGAGTATAGATGGGAATTTTTGTTTGGTTTTGGTTGTGTATGGCTTTGTTTGTGTTTGTTGATTTTATTTGTTGTATGTTGGGTTCTTAGAGGAGCTATTATAGACAGAGGTATGCTCTCTAGTGAGGGGTACTGATGGACTGAAGATGGAAGTAGAGAGGAGTGCTGTAGCTTGGACATATGGATAGAGTGCCGTTAGTGTTTTCTAGACGATGAGAGTGTCTAGTGGTATATCGGAGCACAGCACATGACGGCATATAGCGAGACAGGATGGATGATTAGTTACTCTGACATAAGTGGGATCAGATGAGAAGATAGATGGGAAGTGTATCTGAGTTTGGTATAGTTGATGTATGGATGGTGAATGTATCTTTCTTAGGTGTGTGTAGATCTAATGGACTTACACACTTGACAGAGCGGACATAAGATACAGTCTTGTGTGTAAAGACATTCAACGTAGCTTATGCAAGTGGCAATGAAACACTGGTGGACTTTTGATAATATGCGGATGGATGGAGTTTCACAGGTATATTCGATTATTGATTTGATAGAAGGTTAGATAGATTATTATTATTAGTGGTGGTGTTACTTGTGTGTGTTAGGTTGTGATTTGGTACCAGGTCTGTGTATGGGGTGACTAGATGGAGCACGCTAAGAGCATGGGATTGATGTAGTGGTCTATTTGATGGGTGTCTCTACACACACACATTGTGCTGAGACACGGGTAGGTGGCGGTGGAGAGTAGCGGACATCTGAGGTCACAACGAGTTACTAGTGAAGTGTATACATTATAGCCGGATTATTTAATGTGGGCACAGTAGGGCGTATATTAATTAGAGTGTATATTACACATTTGAAGAGAGAACATCAGTGATCGTGGTGTACAGATAGTAGCGTCTGTGTGAAGATAGATGGGAGTATCTAGACAGGGAGATATGATATCTTTATGGGGCAACTAGTGGTGGGTCCACACTTTGTGTCAGTGTCTGAGGGTAACAGCTTGTGATCTGCTGGGGGGATATCTAGGAGGCTGAGAGCTGGAGTTATGATGAGATGTGATATTTGTTTAGATCAGAGTGTCGGTTCAATTGAGTCTGAGGGGGACATCTTTGTATATGGGTGGGTCGGATATGGTGGACAGGGACGTAGACACTGACACGTGCACTTGAGATGGACTGGATCGGGAGTTATAATCAGCAGGTCTGGTGTGAGACATAGGTGTGGTTGGTCATAGACTTGTTGTATGGTATATAAGACACAAATTTTTGTGATCGATGATCACATATCTTGATCTCATTTGGTTAGAGAAACTATGTATGCAGTGGGTGGTGCTATGGCGTGGATTAGAGGGATATCTACAGGTGGTGTCTGCACGATTGAATGGAGTGAGAATTGGACACAAACTTGAAGGTGGTGTTTTGAGTATGGTGATTAGTACGTGCAGACACTGTTACTATGGAGTGCGAGAGTGGGTACAACGGCAGTCTCTCTGGGGGTACTTAGATATTTGCTCTGGGTGTGCGGTTGACGTCAAAAGTTGGGTGTCATCACATAAGGACGTGTGATTACTATCATGGTGAGATCGGTGTGAGAGCGAGGTATCTTTCTTATCTCTCTCTCTTTGTCTAATATGAGGTAGGATGTACAGAAGGGTGAGAGTTTTTCTATCACTTAGCTTGTTTGTTTTTAGTTAGTTATTGTTGGATCGAGGTCTGTAAGAGGGTCTTGGTAGATCACTACACATCTACAGATTTTGGTTTTGGGGGGGTTGTGTGGGGGTGTTTTTTTGGTTGTTGGGGGTTTTTAAGTGTGGGGTAGGATGGGGTGAGAAAAGAAGGTTTGTTTAAGGTATTGGGAGGGGTGGTAAAAGGGTGTGTAAAGGTGTGGTGGATTGTGTAAAAGTGATGTAGGGAGTAGAGAGTAGAAGGTATGGGAGAGGATATTTTGGGGAAGTGGATGGGGGGTGGTATTTGTGGGGGGATTATGTGGGGGTGAGGTGGGGTTTTTTTAGTTTTTGATTGTTTTTTAGATGTGTTGTTGAGTGGGGTGATTTGGTGAAAAGGGAAGTGAGGAAGTTGAAAGGAGAAGGTATAAAAGTGGAAGGGGGGGAGTATGTATTTTATGTTGTTGGGGAGAGATAGATTATAGGTGAGGTATAAAGAAGAGATGAAGTTTTAAGGGTGGAGGTGATTTTGAGGGTTGGTGGGGGTTAAGGGTGTGAGGTGTAAGGTGGGTTTGTGTGGGTATAATTGTGGGTGTTGGGGGTTAGTTTGGGGAATTGTGGTGGGATGTGTGGGTGGTGAGTGTTAGTGGTTTTGTGAGGGAGGGAAGGGTTAGGTGGGGAGATGTAAGGTGGGTTTTAGGGTGGATAGTTTGGAGTGTGGAGTGTTAGTTGGGTGTAGGGTGAGGGTGGTTTGTGGTGGGTGGGTTAGGGTGTTTAGTTGAGGGTGATGGTGTTAAGTTGGATGGAGGGTAGGGGGGGGATGGGAGGTGTGTTATATTTTAGTTGTTAGGGTGTTGTTGGTGTAATGGGTTGTTAGGGTGGAGTTGTTAGGTGGATTGTTAGTGGATGGGGAGGGAGGTGTGGGGGTAGGTAGTGTTGTTTTGTATTTTGGGTTAGTTAGTTGTATGTTAGTTTTGATTGATGGGTGGGGTATGTGTTTTTGGGGTGTTAGTTGGTGGGGGGGTATTGAAGTTGTTAGGTATTGGGGGGGTAGGTTGGTAGGTGTAAGTGGGGTAAGATATAGGGTAAGGTATTAGATTTTTGGTTGGGAGAGGGGTGTAGGAGGGGTGGAGGGGGGATTGTGGGGGGGGGTAAGTTAATGGAGGGTTTGGGGGGGGGGTGATTGGGATGTGGGGTAAGAGGGAAGGGGTTTTTTTTTTTTTGGTGGGGGTTGTGATAGGTGTTTGGAGATTGTTGGTTGGGGGTAGGGTATTAGAGGGGAAATGTTTGTGAGGGGTTTTAGTTTGATTGATTTTGTTTTGGGGGTGTTTGTGTGTTTTGGGGTTTGTTTGGATGTGGTAGGTTGGGTAGGAGGTGGTTTGGGGTTTTGGTAGGAGGGTGGTATGGTTAGGGTGGTTTATGGGGTGGGTGTGAGATTGTTTGTGGATTGGTGGGAGGTGGTTTTAGGAAGGAAGGGGTAATGTATATTGTGGGAGGTGGGGATTTGGATGATGGATTAGGAGTTATTTGGGAGTATATGTAGAGATTGGGGGGAGGGGGTAGATGGGGAATATGAAAGTGTTGGTTGGAATGAAGTGATGGGGTGTGGGAGGGGGTGTTAGGTGTATTAGTTTTTTTGTGGGGTTGTGTGGGGGGTGAATTAGTTGGGTGGTTTTAGATGATTGTTTTGTTGTTATTGGGGAGTTGATAAAGTTTGGGTGAAGAGGGGTGGTTTAGTAGGGTAAGGTTTGGTAGTATTGGGTGGGGTTTGGAGGGGGGTGATAGGGGTGGTGTGAGTAGGGGTTGGTTTTGGATGATTATGGGATGGAGGGTAATTAGGAGATGGTTTTTGGGTGGGGGATGATAATTATGATTTGGGTGTGAAGGGTGAGAGTAATATGGTATGGAGATGTATGGGTGGGATGTGTGGGGTTTTTTTTTGGGAGAGGTTGAGGTATGGGGGGAAATTAAATGAGGTTGTAAGTTTTTGTTATGGTGGGTGTTGTGGTATGGAGAGGGGGGGTAGTGGAGTGGGGAGGTGTTTTTTAGGTTTTTGGTTTTTGGATTGGTTGATTGGGGATGTAGTTTGGGGGGGGTTTTTTGGGAGTTTGGATTGTTATTTTTGGATAGTGTGATATTATTGAAGAAAGTTGATGGAAGTGTGAGATAAAGGGTTTTAGTATTAGGGGATAGGGGGGTGTTTGGTAGTATGAATGAGAAGTATGGGGTGTTTGTAGATGGGTGTGGGTGGGATTTTTGTTTTGTTAGTGGTGAAGGGTTTGTGAGTTTTGGGTTGGTTAAGTGATGAGGTATTTTTTATTAGGGTGAGAGTTTAGTTTGGTTTAGTTAGGTTGATTAAAGGGTAAGGTTTTGGTGGTTTTGGTTTTTTTTTGGGATAGGATATTGTTTGTGGGTGGGGAGTAGGGTTGATAAAGGATGGTTTGGGGGGTGAAAATGATAGAGTTAGGTTTTTGATTGAGTTTGTGGAGAAGTTTAAATATTGGGAGGGTTGAGAAGAGGATTGTTTTTTTTTTTTTTGTTTGTTTTTTTGAGGGGTGAATAGATTTTGTTGTGATGGATTGGGATTGTTTAGAGTTTGTGGGAGAGTTTGTGGAGAGTTTGTTAGAGTTTGTGGAGAGTGAGTTTGAGTTTGTGTTGTGGTGGTTGTATGAGTTGGTGTTGGATGTTTTATGTTTGGGGTATGTATTGAGTTTAGGTTGGTATATTTGAGTTTGGGTTGTGTTTGAAGATGAGGAAGAGGTGAGTAAATTATAACGTTTTTTGGGGTCTTTCGAAATGAATTACAGGGATGAGGCGCAACAACGGAATAGGGGATCTGGTCTATATTAAAGATTACATCCAAATGAGATTCGAGTGCGAGAACTGTTTGTGGTATAGTGAATCCCCTTATTAGGGAAGATTAGTCTGGGGTGACGGATAGGAAAGGCTGGCACGTGGGGAGTGTACAGTATTTTAGATAGATCGTTTGTATCAACTGAAATAAACAATGCAGTTGCTTTTGAGGGGCGATCTCGTTAGTGCACTTGTCCGCCGGATTAGTTTATTGAGGGGAGGCTCGAGAGATCTGTCTCTTGAGATAGGAATCCAACAGTTGGGGTGGGGGTGTTGGAATGTCTTGAGCAGAAGGCATCATAGGCAATATAAAAGGCTGAGAGTGGGGGCGAATTTATAGTGTTTCGTTTTCTCTTTAGTTCGCAGGGTTTGGATGATGGGTTGGCGGGAGGGGGAGAGGAAGGGGAATGGGGTACTAGGGAGGGCATTTGATTTGTACTTATGGAATGCGTAGTTGTTTTTGAGCTTGAGGGGGGTGAGTGGTGTGTCGTACTTCTCATGGGGATTTTTTTCGCTTGTGAAGTGCTCTGTATAGCAAACGCTTAGCTGGATTTTAGTGTGTAAATTTAAGATGAGATAGTTTTGAAACGCTAAGTGAACATGATTTTTTTTCTCTCTCCCTCTCATTTCTTTATTTGAGCTGAAAATTTGTGAAAAAAGCGAAATTATTTATCTTCTGTACATTTAGTTAATCGCAGTGTAAAATTATTGTAAAACTTACGGTACTGATAGGTGTCATAACAAAGTTCCGAATAGCTAAAGCAAATTTTATTGTTAATTTTAGTCCGGAATATTTAATTGTTAAAAAGAACATAAAGTGAAACGTCTCGGCAGCGACAAACGTCGTTCCGCGAAAAATCGGTCGGTAAGGGAGGTGGTAGCTCAAAGAAGTATAACGATTTTAGTCAAGAAAAAGAAATGTATAAAATGACGTTTATTTTGTTATTTATGAAATTTCAAACTAACACATAAGTAATTAGAATTTATGCAAAAATATTTTTAAAATTTAAATTTTAAGAATATATTTAGAAATTTCAGATTGTTCCATTCTTTCCTCTCTTTCTATTTTATAATTTACATGTGACAAAAGAGAATTTATAATTATATACTTCATGCGTTCTGAATTTGACATAACTCGATCACATCGATGCGCTGCTCCTGTGGTTAAATCGCTCGTTTCTTAGACATGTCTCTTCTCTGACCTACAATATTTCTACGTAATGTGTGACGTGTACTTGTACCTGCTGTCGATGTGCAGTAGAGCGACTGGTTTCGAATGCGGTTTTTACTTACTGTACTCCCAAATTCAAGCAAATTTTTAGTAAGGGAACTGTGCCCGGTCGCTAATAGAGGGTAGTGTGGTCTCTTTAAGAGGACCTTTTAAGATCAGGTAGATAGGTTAAAAAACCGGTGTCTTAAACAGGCGGTCATTGGAGGAGGGGGTCGCCTAATACAGGTGACCGCTGTACAATAAGCGTTGTACCGGGTGGCCATAATTAATTCAGAACCATTCTTGTGCTGTTTGCTCCAACGCCTCACAGTGGCCAACGAGATGGAATGTTCACCGTACGCGGCAGTCTTCAACCAGATGTATCAGCGCGTAAAGAACTTTTACCTCACACTTTCGCGTCACTTTCAAAAATGAAGGGTGTCTCTGTGCTATGCGTGTGCGTCGCAGATGATGGACCGAACCATTCTTGTGCAGGAGGGGTTGGCTCACTTTCATATTTGACTCGTCCTTGTAAAAAGAAAAAAAGGATTGGAAGATTCACGTATACAGTCTCGATAATTCGAGGTGGACGTGACCACGCTTGCCTGAAAGTATCGAAAACTCGAATCATCAAAACTATAAAATGTGATAAGAAATAAATGGAAATAAAGCAATAGTCGTAATTTGACTGCTTATTTAAATGAAAAAGGTACTTTCATATTATTACATTACTGTTGATTAGAACAGGTTAGTTATATCGGCAATCAATAGTCAAATAGTTTTCGTATTAAAACGTCCTTCCGTTTCCATACAGCAATATTGCGCGATTGTCAAAGCAGCATGTCAACTTCGAACAGAAATTTCTACGAGCATGGACTCTGCAAGGGTTGGGCTGGGTGGACTCATGGGTCCAGGGCCAGGCCCTAGGGGGGAAGGGGTAGAGTCCAGTCCTACGCAGTTTTATTTTTCGTTGTTATAACTTATACGAACTAGAAAAAATATTTTGAATATATTTTTTATCAAACGGAATTTTAGAAAACTGCAGCTAAGAAAATAAGAACGAATTTTCGAAAGCACGCCTAAATTTTAGTCCGCTTTGTATTAAGACTAGCTTGTACCTGAAATTACTACAAGTGTTATTTTAAATTCTTTTTTATCACTTGTATGATATGTGACTTTTAGGAGTAAAATGGCATGCAACATTGCATGTCCTTTACCAACGGCTCATTAAAAGTGAGTTGCAGGTCACGCAACATCAAATGTGATATCCTGTGAGCTCTGACCACATTACAGTCGGCATCATTTATTTCAGATATTTTGGAGAAAAAAATTTGCGCTTAGAGCTTACATTGTTTTCCAACCCATCTTAATACCTAAAATAACATTAGTTATAATATTACATTCGTCTTTTTTTACTATGTCTATTTGTCTTATAAAAAGCTTAAAAATTAAAAAGTTCAGAGGAAGTCAAAGTTGCAGGACGTATATTTTTTGAAAAAAGTTGCTAAATTCAGTAGACAAAAATGTCACTATATTCAGCAACAAGTCCTCCCTAATCATTCCCTATATGGCGACACTGTGAAGAACTACAAACTTGTTCACTTTTTGATGAAATTGAGCTGACAGTGCCATCTCCTAGCATTTTAGAAATAGCTGCATGTGGTATATTTATTTCAAGAAAGTAAGAATAACGGATTATCCTTTGAAATATCTGGAAAATTTAATGTGAACCTATTCATCTTACGAAAAAGACAACTTTATCTGCAGAAACTAAATTTGAAACTAACTTAATCAACCCTGGGTGTCTTGAAAATTATTAAAATGTAAAAAAAAATTTCACTTCACGAAGTGAAGATATGGATTGTGTCTCACTTTAATCGACCCTTCATTAAATGTTGGTTTATCCCCATCACTCTAGCGGTTAAAAAGGAGCAATGCTAAAGATTCTCCTGAAAGCCCAGCAATTGTCTTTGAATGCTCCGCTGTCAATAAAAAAAAAGAAAGAAAGAAAGAAGGAAGGAAAGCTTTTATGCCACTGCAAAGACGAGAGTGTGCAGGTTCAAGTGTTCAAGTAAAGCTCTAAATATTTCTCTAAATATTCTCGAAATAAGCTCTAAATATTTCTCTATCGAAATCTAAAGTATAATATTATTTTATGACATGCGTATTATAATTCATAAAAGCATTAAATGTTTGACAGTAGCAATCGAAACGGTAATTACACAAATCTAAATTTAAGTATTAATCATCATCTTGCTCTTTTAAAAATAAAAAAGGTGATTAAATTATAACGTTTAATATTTCAAATTAATTTCAGGATGAAACACAACAACGCAATTGAAAATCTAGTCTAATTAAAGATTACACCCAATGGAATCAATTGCAGAACTTTGTTATCGTGAAATGCCTTTTATGAAAGATGTTTCTAGTACATAAAAAACTGCACTTGTACAAAATATTTTAGATAAATCTTTTATCAACTGAAATAAACAAATATTTGTTAAAATAAACAATGCATTTGCTTTAGCATCTCGAATAATGCACTTCCACCGAAGGTTTTTTGATATTTTCCAAGAATCTGCTCTTTGAAATAAGATTCCAACAATGAGTTTTATTGTCTTGACAGAACATCATAAACAAATATAAAAAGGGCTTTAAAGTAAGCAATTTAAGTGTTTCGTTTTCTCTTTTAGTTCGCATTTTAAAAGTGATTGACTAAAAAATGTACTAACATTTTATTTTACTAGAAAATGCGAATTGTTTTAGCTTATTTGTTTGCGTACTTCTCATGGGGATTTTTTTCGCTTGTGAAGTGCTCTGTATAGCAAACGCTTAGCTGGATTTTAGTGTGTAAATTTAAGATGAGATAGTTTTGAAACGCTAAGTGAACATGATTTTTTTTCTCTCTCCCTCTCATTTCTTTATTTGAGCTGAAAATTTGTGAAAAAAGCGAAATTATTTATCTTCTGTACATTTAGTTAATCGCGGTGTAAAATTATTGTAAAACTTACGGTACTGATAGGTGTCATAACAAAGTTCCGAATAGCTAAAGCAAATTTTACAGAGTCCGGAATATTTAATTGTTAAAAAGAACATAAAGTGAAACGTCTCGGCAGCGACAAACCTCGTTCCGCGAAAAATCGGTCGGTAAGGGAGGTGGTAGCTCAAAGAAGTATAACGATTTTAGTCAAGAAAAAGAAATATATAAAATGACGTTTATTTTGTTATTTATGAAATTTCAAACTAACACATAAGTAATTAGAATTTATGCAAAAATATTTTTAAAATTTAAATTTTAATAATATATTTAGAAATTTCAGATTGTTCCATTCTTTCCTCTCTTTCTATTTTATAATTTACATGTGACAAAAGAGAATTTATAATTATATACTTCATGCGTTCTGAATTTGACATAACTCGATCACATCGATGCGCTGCTCCTGTGGTAAAATCGCTCGTTTCTTAGACATGTCTCTTCTCTGACCTACAATATTTTTACGTAATGTGTGACGTGTACTTGTACCTGCTGTCGATGTGCAGTAGAGCGACTGGTTTCGAATGCGGTTTTTACTTACTGTACTCCCAAATTCAAGCAAATTTTTAGTAAGGGAACTGTGCCCGGTCGCTAATAGAGGGTTGTGTGGTCTCTTTAAGAGGACCTTTTAAGATCAGGTAGATAGGTTAAAAAACCGGTGTCTTAAACAGGCGGTCATTGGAGGAGGGGGTCGCCTAATAGAGGTGACCGCTCATAGTATTTTCACTGTACAATAAGCGTTGTACCGGGTGGCCATAATTAAACTGCAAGTATTCAAGGGGTGCTGGAGAGAAAACTACCAGAGGAATATTCCAGAGAAACTTGGTATCTACACGTTTCAGAACATGCGCAAGTCAAATATGCAATAAAAAATCGCGATTTTCACCCGATAGGTGGCGCTATATCGTGTTCCAATGCTTATGGAAGTCATATATGAAAATTTTAAGCCCATCGAACAGTGTAAAAACAAGACTACATTGAGTAACGGTCAATCATGACTCTGAATAAGAAGGAGCGTGCATTGTTAGTGAAGATATTCTATCAGAATGGTAGCAATTATTCGGCTACTCTGAAAGAATACCGGCCTATGAAACGATTAAGAGGTCCAATGAGTGTTAATGGGAATAAATAATGGTTTATTTGTTTTCCAAAGCATCTTTATGAATTGTTTAATTTGTGATCTTAATTTACGTTAATTTTTGATTACATGTTACTGTAAAAATTTAATTACTGAAGCGAATTGCATGGAATTTTGATAAACTGTAAATGATGTTTTAAATTTTTTATTTGGCTCTTAGAATGGCACTATGCTGTGTCTATCGGTTTTGGAAGTTGTATATGCCACCGGTGACCTTTGAAATACGGTATAGCGCCATCTATCGGGAGAAAATGACGATTTTTTATTTTGTATATTTGACTTGTGCATGTTCTGAAACGTGTAGATACCACATTTCACTGGAATATTCTCGGAAGTCTTCTCTCCAGCACCCCTTGAACACTTGCAGTTTAATTATGGCCACCCTGTATATCCAGCTTTTTTGAAGTAGGCAGTAACTACTGAATGTTTGTGAGAATGTTTGTGTTGTTAAGGCCGAGCTACGCATGGGCTATCTGTCTAGGACACGGGGTGCCTTGGTCTAAGGACTTTTTAAAGAGTTCTAACGCATAAACATGTTATACCTGGAGAAAACTGACCCCAATTCCTGACCGTTAGATCGCCAGCCGCCCGATGGGACTCAAACCCGGGACCTTCACACTTTAGCCGTTGCCATTTTGAGTGCCATATACACTTGGCCATGGTGGGGGCGGCAATTATTGAAACAATAGTGTACTTAGCCATTCAAAATAAGTTGTTCATTTCAACAATGCGTCAATGTTTGTATTGCATTATGTACCTTTCAACAATGGAAACCTTGTATAGAAGAAATAGACATGAATTGAGTGGCCTGCAATGGCACTACGTGCGTGAGCTCTCTCTGCTAGCGAGCCGGTTGCCCGGGGTTCTAGTCTAAAGTATTTGTATGTAAATTGTGTGATTATGTTATGATTGTAATGGATTAGAACATCGATCACCGGATTGCGAGCAGGTGATGTGCATCACGGTCGCTTGCCTTGTGCGCTCAGACGTTCGTTGCGATGCGTGTCTGTAGGAGCGCTCTGCAGAGGATGATGGTTGTGACGACTGCTGTCATCGCGCTTGGTCGGGTCAAAGCTGCGACCGAGGCCTCTAGTGATGACACCGGCCAAGAATAAATTAAGTGGCCTTTCTGTTCTCGTGGGTCGCAAGCCCAAACGTGTCCGTTTCCCTGGCAGGTCTTGCTATGTTGGTCGTAGTAGGCTAAAACTCGGATCTGGCCCGGTTGTATGGAGCCAGGGACACACCAAGTGCTAGAAAGGAAGAGTTCTCTTCGGCCAACGGCTGACGACGATGGATTGACCGCAAAGGACTGACAGAAACGGTCCAGCGAATTATGAGTATCACAAGGCAGTGATGAACCACGCAGGGTCATTGGGGCATTTTTTCTTATTTTGTTTCTGATTTTGTATGGGGAGAGTTACATTTGAATTGTTACAGTGACACGTCCGATAGTGCGTCATATCCGCAAATACTAAACGGAAATTGAAAAATATAACTGCAGTTTTAAAATACGAGCCCGAGTCAAATGAAAGTTAGCCAATGCGAATATATGACAACCAGAGTACTTTATTGAAAAGTAGTCTCCATGAGCATTGAGACATTTGTCCCATTGACAAACGAGCCGCATGATTCCCGTCTCATAAAACTCCGTAAGTTGCTGATTCAAAAAGTCTGTAACTGACTCCTTCACGGTGGCGTCCGACACAAATCTGGTATCCTTCAGATGTTTTTTCAGTTTCCCGAAATTGTGAAAGTCGCATGGCGACAAATCTGGGCTGTATGGCTTTGTCGAATCAGCTCATCAACCTGTGCAATTTTGTCCGGGGGTGAATGCAAGATGGTTTTGGCCCAGTCTTGTGTCGTCTTTGCAACTTTCATGTCCTTCTCTGAACTGTTTGCTCCAACGCCTCACAGTGGCCAACGAGATGGAATGTTCACCGTACGCGGCAGTCTTCAACCAGATGTATCAGCGCCTAAAGAACTTTTACCTCACACTTTCGCGTCACTTTCAAAAATGAAGGGTGTCTCTGTGCTATGCGTGTGCGTCGCAGATGATGGACTGAACCATTCTTGTGCAGGAGAGGTTGGCTCACTTTCATATTTGACTCGTCCTTGTAAAAAGAAAAAAAAGGATTGGAAGATTCACGTATACAGTCTCGATAATTCGAGGTGGACGTGACCACGCTTGCCTGAAAGTATCGAAAACTCGAATCATCAAAACTATAAAATGTGATAAGAAATAAATGGAAATAAAG
>JAWZYV010002222.1:0-14802 GCA_038373885.1 Cheiracanthium punctorium
AAAATAATTTTAAATTGGTAAAATAAATAAATCCCAGACAATATTTCTTAAGTTCTGCGATCCAATGATGAAATTCTTATAATGTATAGTAATATAAATCTTTCTTTTTGCTTGAAAAATGCAATAAACCTGATTGATATTGCATTGTCCGACTGTCAAATCTCTTACAGTAAAAAAGGAAAAAAAATTAATTTGTCGAACCAAGAAAATAGTAAATTCTTTCATAACTAAATCCAGTCCATTTTACAGGGTAGTTATGAAAGAATTTTATATTACTGCATTTCAAGTGGAATGTGATTAATTTTTTTTATAGGTCGTGCAAATAAATTATGAACAAAACAAAATTACAAGATAAAAGAAAGAAAGAAAAATCATATTGTAAAAATAATTGATGGTTTAAAACACAATTAACAATCCTCGAGAGACAAAAAGCATATTTTTACCCACACTAAAAGCATCATCTGAAAATAATGTTTCTGAAATTCTTAGGTACCCTAGACTGAAGACAATTGTGCACTTCATCATTGGTCACTAGCGTTTCAAAAAACGCCTTCATACGATGGGATTTTTATCAACAAGATCCTATATAGTACTAGGAAATGCAATCCCGATCCCGCGCAAATGTTTGCGGGACTAGTCCCGTGGGATTAGGACAGTAATCCCACGGGATTGAAACTGAAAAATAAATTATTTTTATTACAATTTTACGCCACCTTCCCGATCATCAACTGACCAAAAATTGTGGCATATTTATGTATCTGAATCTCACAACACATGAAATAACAATTACAAATTTTAAAGTTTTAATTTTTCTAATTATCCTCCAATGGGAGTCTGGATCCAAATATTGTAATCTAAATTTTTCGAACTTTCCAATATCTATATGAACATAAATATTTATTGCTAATTTATCTCTTAACGAACAATCACGAATTCATTATAAAAAGTTTTCCTTTTAAATTTTATTTTTTTAGCTAACGCTTTAACTATTTTACTAAAATTAGACCAAGACTAGGCAGACGAGTGAATCTTTACATTGCCTTTTTTACATTGTTTTTTAGCAACTAAGTATGTTATTCTGAATATCACAACTATAATTTTCATATTTCTGTAAGTTACTGTATTAATTATCAAATAGCGTTAAGTATTACTATTAAACTTCATCGTGCGTATAATCTTACTTTTCCTATGTTTCTCTGTTGAAATGAAATCTTTTTTGAATAAAATGCCAATCCAGCGGAATCAATAAGTCTCAATCTCGAAATCCCTCAAAACGAAAAGCAGTGCGGCATTGCATACCCTACTATATACAGAAGACCCCCCACCATGGCTGAGTGGATACGATTCTGAAGATGGTACTTGGCCAAAGTGTGAAGGTCTCGCTTTCAGGCCTACGCGTGACAGTCCGTCTGACGGTGGTCTGGAGTTAAGGGCCATCGGTTTTCTCCTGATGCCACCTAAATACCCCCTTAAAAAGTCGTCCGCCCAAGTCAGCGCACCCCTACAGGCCGATGCCCCTCGTGTAGGGATGCCGTAACACAAAATGCACAACGATATGTAGGAAACGTCACATTCTATAATGGGATGGCTATGCCTTCATTCGTCTCACTACTTTAGTAATCCTTTATGCTAAAGAGTTATACCCTAGATCCATACAGGGCAGCATTTCTAATAAGGCGAAGCCCGTACCCAGGGAGTGGACCAGGAGGTCCGCCCCCCCCCCTATAGTTATAATTTTACTAACAAAATAGCCTTATGTGAAAAATTCAGTCTTTTTCACCATTTGGACCCTCCCCGGGATTTTTTCTGGGTACGGCCCTGAATTAGGCCTCCTTAAACCCCGGCCTAGGAGGGCATACCCCCCCCCAAGATCGTTGACGTAGTCCGGTTGATGCTACCCTCTTTTTATCCTTTCTCGTCCATATTAAGAAGTATTTACCCACGAATAAATTCTTTGAAGTGCAAATTGTAATACGTTTTTTGTGGTTAAAGAAAACCCTTCCTCAGCAGAAATTCATCCAGTTGCATGACAATGCCCGTCCGCAAGCGGCCTCGGTCACACGTGGGTGACAACAGCCCCACCGACAGAACGTTTTGGAACATCCTCTCTAGAGCCTGGACCTTGCACCCCCTCGATTTCCATCTCTTAGGGCCGTTGATGAAGTGCTCGGCAAGAAGGTATTTCCAAACCTATGACGCAGTTCAGAACACCGTGGTTTAGAGTCTCAGTGAGCTTTGCCCTGGTTTCATCGACCCCGGTTTCAGCTGATTGGTGTACGCCCTATGAGTTTGGACGCCACGGAAGAATGTCGGGCACCCTAAAAACTCCGTTGTTGTTGTTAATCTCATGTTATATTCAACAAGACCTGGCCCAGCAAACACACACAGGTTCTCTGAAGGTCTATTAACGTTCAGAAAACGTCTTCTGAACGTTAATAGACGTTCAGAGAACCTGTGTGTGTTTGCTGGGAGTTTTGTGGGTGCCCAATGAACTTCCGTGACATCACCACTCCGCGAATATATACAGAAGTAGCCAATGCATTGATGCCCATGGAAGTTGAAGAATAATCTGTCCGTGTGTCTCTTAACGGTGTAGTTCGAAAAAAACATGCGATTTTGGTACTTAAGTATAAATAAACTAATAATATCAGACACTTTAAAAATTTGACACTGTCTCTTTACAAGCTGTACTGCCTACTGAAATAAGCGATAAACCTGTATCCGTTACAAAACTTTAATAAAAAATTCTAAAAAATCGAAAATTTTGCAAAACGTGTCACTCTTAGAAAAATTTTGCAGCGCACTTCCAAGTTCAGGATTTTTTTTTCTGAAACTTTCCTGAAAGGAACAGATTTTTTTGCTTATTACAGTGTGTAATGCAGCTTATGAAGAACCATCTTGAATTTTTTCGAAACCCTGTTGCTATTAGTTTATTTCAATTTGTGTACCAAGACCAAAAACAGGTTTTTTTTATTCTTCGAACTACAGCCTTAAATAAACATTTTAGTTAAAGGACCTTGTTACTTTATTTTCTGAACCACACTCGTAACAGTAACAGACGCATCGAATGAATGTCTAATGTCTCTCTGAGCCGACAAAACACACGGGGAACTGAAATCACGCCACATCAACACAATTTGTCCAAACGCGTGCAGACTGTGAATGGAATATTATAGAGGGAAAAGTTATGCACACAAAATATTTTAGATACAGATAATTTTTTTTTATATATATATATAATTCACGAAAATATCCAACTTCCGTGTTTACACGCGTCTGAAAAAAAGCGGTGGCTCATTGTGCTTCTGTTTTAGCAGCTTGATTCCACCGGCATGAATCAGACATGGCACGCGACTGGTGCAACTGAAAGGGGCGTGAACTGAACAGGGAGGGGGGAGGGAAATATGTAACCCTTGCATGAATCATTCAACAGCACAATATCTATTTTCTTTTTTCATTTTGAACAGTGTATCTATTTGTTGCAGGTTAGGAAAGAAAAAGATTAACCTTTTCACAATATCGATGGTAAAACACTTTTCTATCGATAAAACAAAAATGCAAGCATTTTTGCTACAACAACTCAAGTGAAATGCAGGCGCTGATTTTTGCACAGGCATTGAGGGGACAGTGCCCTGGGCACGCCATGCAGATAGATACGGAAAAATATATTTGACTTAAACGTCCGTATGAGCATAGGCGTAGAGTTATATGGGCCCGTGGGGCTCGAGCCCCCCCCAATAAATTGTGAATAGGGGCTGAGCCCACCCAACAATTTACCACTCAATACAGAAAACTAATTTATACTGACATAAAAAAAAGTATTTTACGCCATTTACAAACGTTTTAAAAAAACCTTTACTTGTACTTTTAAAAATTTTCTTCTTTTGGTTTCAATCATAATTTAGTATTCATTGTGACGCCATGTAACATACAATGTTACTAATAAGCTGCCCTCGCCAGGCTCTGGTTAATTAAAATCGGATTATGGAATGTAAAGTATGTAATGAAGAAAAGTTCAGATGTGTCTAAAATGCACTATCTCATCGAAAATGTTTTTTTTTTTTCCTATTGGATTTTTTTCTTTGCTTCTATTTTTAACTTATAACATGGCAGAAAGATACTAACATGGATACTTACCTTACGTAGGTGTAGAATTCTATGGACCCATAGAGCCACTTTATCGGCGCCTCCAATAATTTACACTTATACATAGTAAGTCATAGCTGCCAACTACTACGGAATAGAATTAACCACTTTTTGTAAACAGTCTATTTTTTAATTATTTTTTTCAAAATAGTAACCAGCTCGAGCGCGCAGCACAAAAATTTTGCTATATTTTAAGCCGAAAAATCATGTAGAAAAAGTGGTTCATTCTATTCCGTACTAGTTGGCAGTTAAGAGTAAGTTATATGTACGTGAATCAGTCGCGTAGCCAGAAATTTTTCATGGGGAAGGGGGTGGGGTACGACTTCTGCAACTCATATATACGGTACGGGTGTATGATGAGGGAGTGAGGAATATACATTTTGTATGGCAAAAAATTCCTCATGGGGGGGTATACCCCCCCCCTTGGCTACTCCACTGACGTGAATATATGGGGTTGTGGGGCCCTGCCCTCCCAATAATTTTGAAAACTTTACGCTTATGCGTATGAGCATTACAGGGGGGCACAACATTTGAAAAGTGCCCTGGGCACAAAAAATGATATAGTCGGGCGCTGATGAAATGGCATACTGCTTCGCTATGGCTAAGTGGATAGAACACTGAATGGGGTAGAGGGCTGAAATGCGAAGGTCTCGCACTCGGGCCTAACGCGCGGCTGTGATTCTAATGGTCTGGAGTTTGGGTCGGTTTTCTCCAGATAGAGAATCTCTTAAAAAGCCCTCCAACCACGGCACTCAAGAAAGATGTCCCTTCGTGTAGACTTGCCAAAACCATACAAACAACGAAAGGTCAACATAAACGCCGTTACTTTGGCACCTATCGGATGAACCGTTATCTATTTACGACGAAATCCACGTATTGAATTACGAATTTGCACGGTCATCTCCGTTACTGGCGTTGAGGTTTGTTCTAAAAGTTATGTTCTGTTTGACAAATAACGATGAATTTTGGATATTTATGTTTCTTGCAAATTGGTTCACTTAAAACATGAAACAGAGATCTTTCATTTTTCTACTAGATAACGTTAGGGTTAGCGTTTTATCACCAAAATATGGGCGATACTGCTAAGCTGGCTTCAGTTTGGCGGATTTATGTTTGGCGACAATGGAGGAGTTATTTTTTCCTCATAGTTTTAAGGAAACGAAGTACATGAATGTGATGAAGTACTCATAAAAGTCAATCCTGGTACTCTGAGAGTAGGTAGAGTAGGTCAACTTGGTCAGTCAGTTTTGAATGGTCCCCTGTAGAAAACATTGCTAGTGAGAGCCCCAACCCCCAGCCTTAATCTGCTGTCAGAAGCTGCCAAATGATGCTGATTCATTGAAGCTTTATTGCAAATGTTGTAAATGAAATTATGTGATGCTTTATGATGTGGTAGTGGAAGAGCAATAACGTAAAAAGGTAAGCAATTGGTTCACGTTTTGTAAGTTATACACTAAAAAAAAATTCAGTGGATTACTAAGAAATATCTTGGAAACAAAGACGCCAAAACTTTTCGTAGTATTACTGCTAAATAAAGCCATGTAAATAATTCACCTACGTGGCGTTATTTAGTAGTTATACTAAGAAAAGTTATGGCATCATACTAAAAAAATCTGGAGTGACTCCACTCGACTTTCCGAACACTTACGATTAAGATCATTACCAAGCATTTAAATAAATTTTAATCGATGAATAACTCAAACATATATACCAAACTGGAACTCAATCGAATGCACCGTTTAAACGCTTACGCACTTTCAAGAATTTCTCCCCATATGCCATTATGCCATAATATAAAAGAAAGTTTTGTCGTAGCCCTGTAGGAGAACTAAGTCAACTAACAGAAAAAAGTCCTATACACACCCAAATCAATACCGGTCTTAGGATGGTGGTTTATAACATGTATACCCAATTTGAGCTCAATCGAATGTATGGTTTAAACGCTAGCGCACTTTCAAGAATTTCCCCCGATAGGCCATACTGTAAAAGAAATCTTTGTCGTAGCCCTGTAGAAAAACTATAAGTCCTATACACACCAAAATCAATACCGGTCTTGCGACGGTAGTTTATAGCATATATACCTAATTTGAGCTCAATCGATTTTACCGTTTAAACGCTAGCGCACTTTCAAGAAATTCCCCCCATAGTCCATCATGTAAAAGAAATCTTTGTCGTAGCCCTGTAGAAAAACTATAAGTCCTATACACACCCAAATCAATACCGGTCTTGCGACGGTGGTTTATGACATACATATCCAATTTGAGCTCCATCGAATGCTCCGTTCAGGAGCTATCGTGTTCACTCACATACACACAAACACACATACACACATACATACATACATCTCGTAAAAATAGCATAAATGGATTCAGAAGCCCTCAAAACGTGTAAAAACACCAAAATCTCGAAGTCGAATTTTTTCATGATTACAATACTTTCCTTACATGGTACATGTTCGGAAAGTAAAAAAGTGATGGAATCCTTGTTTCCTAGAAATTTGTTAGTTAACTGATTAAAAAAAAAAAAATTTTTTTTAGAGTAGAGACACGGACAGGTAGCACACCATAAAACATTTTCGGTTCATTCGATATGTGCCAAAAGAGAAGCATGTTTTTTAATCGAGACTTCTAGATGAGCGGTTCCCAACCTTTTAACATTGCACCCCCAAGAAAGGATAACTGAACGATGCCCCCCCCCCTTCTCACATTCCTCTCAGCATACATACGATTTTTTTGTTCCTAAACAATGAACACTGAGTTTCCACAAAATAATGGTATCGGTGAAGTTTGAATAAACAGTTTATGTGAAAACTGATATGTTTTGGCGCAGGGTTCCCGCTAGAGTGCGAGACCGCGAGAATCTCGCATAAATTTCTTAGATCTCGCGCAAAAAATATTACAGCGCGAGGTATTCTCGCGCTGCAAAATATACGCCACCCGCGCGAGATTCTCGCACGCTGTTTGAAAGTTTTTAAAAATGCCAGTTTACAAATACAAAAATTTGTTTTTACTCTACTACTGTTGGATAACGAGCGTGCCGCGGCCGCAATGAAGCGTCCCTCCCCCTTCCTCTCTTCCCTTCTCTCGAGTTTCTGTTCAGAGATAACATGGTTAAATCAGAGGGGGAATATTAATTAATGCTATCTGCGCTGAGCTGACGTGTTGATTTTTCTCCCCCAGCTTGCCAGCTGTAAAATGTTTTGTTTTTGTATTTGTGTCCATGGTATATGAATTTTGAAAGCATTTCATCTGTTTGTTTTTTTTATATACCACCACGATTCATGGAATTATTGATAACCTCTGGCAGTTTGGAATTTGGACCCGCCCCCCTTCCGTTCTAAGTTTGATTAACTCTTACTGTGAACGACAACTAATCTTTTAAGAAGACCCCACCCCCCCAAAAAAAGAAGCTGAAATTTTCCGGTTAAATGCCGGATAATCTAGCTCATACTGTAGTAAGAATTTGAACTAAACTATATCTGTTTTAACTTTGTCACACATATTTGTATCTTACCAACTTTGTAGTATAATATAATTTAATATTTATATAAACATATTATAAAAATATTAAGTTATTTTATATAATTTTATTATACTAGATAAAATATTATAGTTAAATAATTCTTTTGCTTAGTTAAACTGGATGTGATTCTTTGAATAAGTTTGAATATTCATTAACTTTGAATAGCCATTAACAATTCAAGTGCAAATTTCAGTGCACTTTCAAGTGCAAATTTAAGCAATCTTATTAGAATAGCTGATGAAAATATCAATTTAGAAAGTTTTCCATAGGATCAAGCTGTAAAATTTTTTAATGGACGAAAAAATCGGTGTTATTCGAAATTGTGCTATAAATAAATAAAATGATGTTAAACAATATTTATGTTCTCACTTAACTTTCAGAAATCTCACTCAAAATTTTTGGATAGGTGAGAAATCTCCCCCAATTTTTTTTTTCTAATGGGAACCCTGTTTTGGTGTAAAAATAAGAATACATAAGATTACTTTTTAGAACATGCATTATCACTTGCGCTTTGCCTGATTTTGTCGCCAGACCCCCCCACCCCCCACCCCGCAAACGTTTTGTGTATCCCAAGGGGGGGGCACGACCCACCGGTTGGGAATCGCTGTTCTAAATCATTCAAACAGACGGACGATTAACAACCCAAGCACTGTAAATATCGGCCATCCCAAATAAAAAAAAAAACACTAACATCATTTTTTAAAAATTCATTCTGACATGGTTCTTCCATGCATATATCTGTCATCTATAACTAATCTTGAACACTAAATGCCAGTCTCTGTATTTAAAACAAAAAAAATTAAAACTCTCCAAATAGATATACTTGGCTTAGCATGTAGAGCATGGTTATTAAGAATACATCAAACTCTGAACAACAAAAAGTGTCAATAACAACTATGCAAATGAAAAAATGTTATGTATGTATATATATATTTACTCACTGCATTTTTCTGTTCGCACTTCCCCTTTTTTTTACAAAATAAAGTTCTATGTACTTCTTTCTTCTCTTTTTTTTTTTTTTTTTCAGGAGGAGATTTCGCTAGGTTAAGTAGGAATACCTCAAAGTGCGAAATCCTTCACACCTTTTTTTAAGTTTGTGACAACGAGCAAAGAACTGTTCCCGTTTCTAGGTCATTTTCAAAATTCGGTGCCATTTGCTGTCCGCGTGTAAAATATTTTTTTTTTTTTTTTTACAAAGTATAAGGAAATTTAAATGATTTTTCTTTTTATCATGGATGTATCAGATAGTTTCCAGTATGAAAACAATACATTAAAAAATATACTACTTAATAATTTAAACAAAAAAGAAAAAATCTGGAGTGACTCCACTCGACTTTCCGAACACTTACGATTAAGATCATGACCAAGCACTTAAATAAATTTTAATCGATGAATCATTCAAACATATATACCAAATTGAAACTCAATCGAATGCACCGTTTAAATGCTTGCGCACTTTCAAGAATTTCTCGCCATAGGCCATTATGCCATAACATAAAAGAAAGTTTTGTCGTAGCCCTTTAGGAGAACTATAAGTCCTATGAACACCAAAATCAATACCGGTCTTGCAACGGTGGTTTATAACATGTATACCCAATTTGAGCTCAATCGAATGGACCGTTTAAACGCTAGCGCACTTTCCAAAATTTTCCTCCATAGGCCATAATGTAAAAGAAATCTTTGTCGTAGCCCTGTAGAAATACTATAAGTCCTATACACACCAAAATCAATAACGATCTTGCAACGGCGGTTTATAACCTGTATACCCAATTTGAGCTCAATCGAATGTACCGTTTAAACGCTAGCGCACTTTCAAGAAATTCCCCCCATAGGCCATAATGTAAAAGAAATCTTTGTCGTAGCCTTGTAGAAAAACTATAAGTCCTATACACACCCAAATCAATACCGGTCTTGCGACGGTGGTTTATGACATATATATCCAATTTGAGCTCCATCGAATGCTCCGTTCAGGAGCTATCGTGTTCACTCACATACACACATACACACACACACACACACACACATACACACATACATACATACATCTCGTAAAAATAGCATAAATGGATTCAGAAGCCCTCAAAACGTGTAAAAACACCAAAATCTCGAAGTCGAATTTTTTCATGATTACAATACTTTCCTTACATGGTACATGTTCGGAAAGTAAAAATGAGTACAGAAAATACAGAAATATGACTGTCCGAATCATAGAACATAAAACTTGTTACGCAGAATGACTGCCCGAAAACTAAAATGTCTGCCCTGACATGCTTTAACCCTTTAACGCGCAGTGTTCCCGCTCTGGGAACACCCAACTCTGACGTTTTGATTGTTGCCAGTCACGAAGAACAGATTGGATTCCCATAAAAATAGTTGCGGGTGACATAGCTCCACGGGAATCCTTTACTTTTTAGCACGTCCTTTCCCGTCAAAAAGTGGTCACGATTCTTTTTTAACAGCGCTGACATCTGCGGAAAAATGGAAGCATGCGAGAACAGCTGGAGAGATTGCCCCATGCTGAAAAAAGGGCAACCGTTGTCATCGCTCGACTTAACGACCAGCAAGAGGGCGGAGATCGAAACGTTCATCGTTCATGGCTGTGCGGCACAGCCAGCTGTCGTCAAAAAAGGGTCTCCAGATCTGTGGCACGCGATGAACGTTTCGATCGTCCGCCATCTCGCTGGTCGTTCAGTCGAGCGGTGGCAACGGCTGCCCTTTTTTCAACATTGGGAAAGGGTTGCGCCTCAAATTGCAAAGCAAAAGAAATTATCTAAGCAATTTATATTGATACTTCCGTTAAGAGCTGAATTAGAAAAATTAAAATACCTATTATTAAAAATATTAAATAGATCCAATTATAAGACATGTATTGGTAAAACTAGGTGACATGCATTGCGGAACTGAACGAGGAACATTCGAAAGAGAAAAATGTCAATAAAATGTGACTGGTCCGGCGGACCCATCACTTTTGTATTCTAGTGGTCCGCCATACAGTTGAGTGGTCCCGGACCAAGCGGACCACCGTTTATTTCGAGCCTTACATGAAAGTAAACGCATTTTTCAATCTCTTCATGCAAACTTATTTTAACTGAAACTGTCGACTTCAATAGGTAAATATAGGAAGCACTAGAAGTCAAAGCCCGCTGTGGAGGCAATTACAGCGGGCGCTAGAAAAAACATTGGACAAAATATGTGTCTACACTCACTATATTTATTCTTCGTCCGCCCAAAATAAATAACAACACAATCAAATTTTTATTATAGACCCAAATCGAAATGCATGCTCTTCTGGAAACGTGCGGAAACTTTTCGCCTTCGAACGATTTCGTTTCGTTCTCATATCAATGTTTCATGAAGACAACATCATTTTAATGGAAAACGAAATCAAACTATGTTGTCTGGAAAATAACTGTTTTAAATGAATTCGAATCGCAATTTTCCCTTCGAAGTCTGATAACCTTGACTTCAATAGGACGCCATATCCATTCGTAATTTTGTCACGCAAGTGATTCACTTTTTGACTCTCGGAAATAAAACGCAGCTGAAAATAGAAAAAAAAAATGCTTTAAAATGAGGGAACGGGTGGATTTTTAGATTTTTAAAGCAGCGCAGTTTGTTTTCTATATTTTTATACATCATTATGAAAAATTTCAAGCGGATCACAGAAACCGTGCTGATGTTATTACTCTTTTTGAGCTTAAATTTTAAATCTTTTTGGAGTAACGGCGGCAGAAGTTTTATCTTGGAGTGGTTGCCAGGAATTGTTAGAGAGTCAGTGAGTCGGGGATCAGCGTAACTATATAATAGTGTTGCAGAAAACTCTGCTTGTTTCCTGGGTTCGCCGTTATAAAATTCAATAAATGTAGAAAGTTCTAGTAAAAATTCCGCTGATCAGGATAAAACAGTAACTTTATGTGTTGTAAAACTTCGTCAAACAATCAGCTGTAGAAAATTTACCGGCACGTTACGGACAGCCAGAAACGTGCTTATAACAGTCCGCTCAGTACCGAAGCTTTCACAAATGCTGTCATTCTCACACAAAATAAAAACGCTTCCACAGGCATCTATCCAGTGGAAACTTATGAGGGAAATCGTAAACAGTGCCTCAAGACTCAGCAGTGAAGAATTGACACACAACACTTAAAATCCAGCTTTATAAAACAAGCTAAATACGGCTGACAATAGCATAATTCTCATACTAGTGCAGTGAACAGAACGGACATCTTTTCTCAGTAGCAGACAGATACAAACTGAGTCTTTGGTCTCTCTGCCTTCTATTAACAGGTGTCGCCGAAGTTACAGGAAGCTTCTCGAAGGATGTATTTCTTGAAGATTCCCCATAAAGCGGGACTTTTGATCACGTCATAGAAATATTAGTGAATAATGCAAAGCTAATGCAGAAAAACGAACTTTACAGACTCCCGTTGGTAAAATCGCATCAAAAATGACCGAAATGTCGCCAAGCTTGGCGACCTTTTTTCTCGAAATATCGCCAAATTTGGCGCCAAAAATAAGTTCCTAAAACTGTGGCTAGTCTAGGGCTAGGACCAATATTTTTCGAGATTTGTAGAAAACGCTATGTTAATCAATGGGGAAGGCCAAAACTCCGTATCTCGCGTACTATAGTTACCCTATTTGGATGCAAGAAAATGAAAAATTTAACTATCTGATGCGTAGAATACGAATTTTAAACTATTTTTATTACGTATATTTTACGTAGAATATGAATTTTATACGAATTTTAAACTATTTTTACGAATTTCTGGGTCTTTCTGCCTTAAACGGCAGAAAGACCCAGAAATTCGTAAAAATTGGGTTACCAAGGTGTAAAGTAACAATAACTTTTTATAAAAACACTCATAAAATGGTACCTATCAACAAAGCGAGTTTCATGAAAGTCGGTATGGTATGCTACAGATGAACTTTCTCTCTATACTATAAAAAAGTAACGGCCGCTGCCGCCGCCGCTTTCAAAAGCTTGTTCCGCTATCTCATCCGAAACCGTGAAGATTTGAGTTTCGACGAAGTTGCCCACGGATTCGGAAAATTCCGGGGAAGCCGGTGATAAGCTGACTTAAATTTTGAAAAATTCGAATTATTTTAGCAGATATTCATAAAAAACTGAAAAAAATAAGCATAATGGTTGCCAGGTATGGCAATTTTCGCCAGCGTAAAATCGACATGCCTTTGCAACAAAGCAATTCCAAGTATGAGCATCAAATTGACGAACATGAAGTAGAATTATACCAATTTTACGCCAAATTAAAAAGTATGTGAAATAAACCAGTCAAAGAGTGTTACGCAAAGTTGACGAAGTTCAAATAAGTTCGCTTAGATAACAGGAGTTTAGAATGACCGATTATTCATTTTTCCGAAACAGAATAACTAATTGTATTTGATTTAAAAAGTGCCATCTTGGCATCAGGTTACGATCTACCAGAAGTCTATCTCTGCAAGTAGGGTGAATCTAAACCGCGTGTTCCAAAACGTTGGAACCCAGTATCTTGAAAATGAAAAATAATTAAAATGCAGATTGTTTTAAAGCCGGTTTGGTTCAGCTTGGGTATTTGCTACCCGTAGAAATATTTGGCGGTCTTAACTATGCCATTACAGCAATTATAGTACACTTTGGATATTTGCCAGCGCGGCAAGATGATATAATTTGTGGTGCCAATCTGCAAAGGACTATGTATATGAATATATCGATAACGGTTTTCTCCGTAACCTTACATGAGCAGTCATTACAGGTTGTGAGCCTGTGTAAATCGCCAAATAATGAAAAGTCGCCATGGGTGGAAAGCTATTCTAGCTGTTCCGTATTTTTTATCAAAGAAAACGTATGAAATACTGTTTTCTTAGAACAAATTATTAACTATGCACATGGGCGCCGGCAGCATAGGGCAAGTGGGGGCAATGCCCCTCGCCTGGATTTTTGTATTCAGTGATTTTCGTTGCTTTTTTGTTCTTCACCAACATGGTAACCTTACGTTGAAGTAGTCTTTGTCACCCCCCCCCTGGGCAATATGCTGTCGGCGCCCATGACTATGCATATAAGTAAGTCCCCAAATTATGAAAAACCGCCATGGATGGCCAATACCCAAGGTGTTCCAAAGGTTTAACATAATTAAAAGAAGTGTGAAGTTTAAATTTTCATGTTCCAAGGAACATGCAAAAACCAAGCAATGTGTAGCTCGGTGAACTTTCTATCTGATCCAATCTTAGGGTTTTGACTTTTGAAATGATTCCTATTTTTCGAATAAGCCTTATCAGAAGCCGAATGCCTCAAACGAAAAACGAGCGTTGCGAGTCTAGGGGGCCTCGGTCCCTAGTATGAAAAAAAAAAGTCCCTCATCAGTGTCGAATGTCCCAGAGAAACCCACTTTCTGGTGAATGAACCGCTGCCACGAAGATCTATCTCCCCCTCAATCAATAAATTCAAAGAATATGTGCTTTTGTGTTCCGTGGTGTCTTATGGGAACAATGAAAAATTAATGAAGAGAGCGGAGAATCAATAAGGCGTGTCTTAATTGGAGGGGGTTCTTTAAATATACTTCGGATGGCACCCCCCTCTTCGACCCCCGAAAATATCGATTTTACCCTGGATGTGTGTCGGCATATCATTAAAAGAAAGAGGGTTCTGCAAGATGTTCGAAAGAATTACTTTTCATATTTAATTGAAGTATGCATGCCGGGCAGGCATTGATTTGCATAGATTGGTGCCCAAGGCAAAACCTTCAATGGGCGAGCTCTCTTACGAAAACTTTATATCCTACAAAGAAACATTCCTACTATCAAAGGAGGACGTTATAACGGTGTAAAAACGATTCTTGTGTCAAGATGAAAGCATAAGCGTAAAGTTTTCAAAATTATTGGGGGGGGGGCGGGCTCCACAACCACATATATTCACGTCAGTGGCGTAGCCAAGGGGGGGGGTTAGTGGGGTCATAACCCCCCATGAGGAATTTTTTTCCATACAAAATGTATATTTTTCACTCCCTTATCATACACCCGTATACATATATGTGAGTTGCAGAAGTCGTAACTCCCCATGAAAAATTTCTGGCTACGCCACTGATTCACGTACATATAACTTAGTCATAGCTGTCAACTACCATGGAATATATATAAGCACTT
>JAWZYV010002223.1:0-16198 GCA_038373885.1 Cheiracanthium punctorium
CACTCAAAGCATAAAAGAGGGAGAATAGAAATGTACAGAATTTAATTTAGAAACTCGAAGAGCCAGAAAAATGCTCATCAGTTCTCAGTTTGAGGCAATAAAAGAAAACGAAAGCATTGTGCATGAAAGAGGAAAATTTTAAATCGAAATTTCATAAAGTGAAATAAAATCAAATTTTTATGTTGCAAAGTAAAAATAAATATATATATATATATATGGATATAATTATTAAAATAACTTCAAAACATGTACTTTACCAATATTAATGCCTTTATATCCTAAAAATGTATCTTTTGTTAAGGTATGTACATATATTTTCATATGTACAATTGTCGAGCTTTTCTTTAGACTGATGTTTCTTAAGCCATATTAAAACATATTTTGGGTTAATCATATTAAGTACTCCGTAAAATTATTCTTAAATAGTAAATGTTTCATTAGAAAATGTTTTTAACTTTTAAAAATTAAAATTTATGTTCCAAAACAACAATTTGAACTTTAATTGGCGTTTTCTCAAAACACTGTTTTTCAAGTTTGCGCGCATGATATTTTAAAAACAATTTAAGATATCAACTTGAAATTTTTCTCAGGCATTTATTCTAATACTAGCTGCGTGCCTGTTCTTCGCACGGTAGGAAACGAAAATTTTCCTTACATGTGTAATTCGAAATTATTCGTGATGTGGAATTAAAAAAAAAAAAGAGCAAAATTATTTGACTCTTAATGTAAAGTTTGTGTCATGAGTACTAACCTGATCATTGCAGTATAATGACTCAAAAAACTACGTCAGTGTCATTCACTATCGAAAAAGTGGAAAGCTTAATGGTTTGCAGAGAACTCCTGGCTTTCAAAATGTCTTATTTCTACATAATACTGTTTTTTAGGCTCAAGTTGTAGCATTAAATACCTAAGACACTACATGAAATGGAGCACCATTTATTTCTTTCCGAACATGTACCATATAAGGAAAGTATTGTAATCATGAAAAAATTCGACTTCGAGATTTTGGTGTATTTACACGTTTTGGGGTCTTCTGAATTCATTTATGCTATTTTCAAGAGATGTTTTTAAAATAGCTGCGCACCCGCTCTTCATACGGGAAGAAGGGGATATTTTACTACTAAAATCATATCTGCATGTGACAAAACAGAATTTCATTTTTAAAAAAGTTCAAGTAATCTCCTCTGTTGAAATTACTGTGGGATATATTAACGCAAATTAGAATTACTTTTCATTTAGTTGGTGTAAGACAACCGTTGAAAAAGGATAAACACTTTTAATTTCATGAAATATTTATTAACGTGGTACATTGCGATTTATTCATATTATCTTTACAAATCTAATAATACTACCTATTACGTACATTAATACTATCTATACTCGCTTCTCCCTCTTCAAGGCTCCCTTAAAAGAAACAGCTTAGATTATTTGGCCTCAATGGGATCTTGTGATTCTGTGGCGATTCTTTGCAATTTACGCATTAGCATAAATAATAATCATTTCACATAATGGTTGCCATTAAAGAAACTCTCCATATATATTTAATTTATACATAGTTTTATAAGATTGGCGTATTTAGCGCCGCAAACCATTTCATCTTACTGTGGGGAGAAAATATCCAAGGGGTGCCATTTTAAATATCCATGTATCTAATATAGCGATATCTTTTATATCCTCCATAGTCCTGTCTCCTGAAAAACATCAAACTGTGTAATCTCGAGGAGCTACTTATTCCCATTTTAATTGTGACAGGGCGTTAGAGTTGCAGAGTTTACAAATTTCACGCATTTTTTTAAATTTATGACGTCACTGTTTGACTGCCGTGAAGGATACCCCGGTAGATTGAGGGAGTTAATTTCGATATTTAGCATAATTGTTTTCAAACGGTATCATTAAAACTCTGCGTTGGACCTTTATGGAGGAACGTAATTCAACGTGAAAATAAAACTATACTCGCAACCTGCATGCGTATGTCAGGCAACGCCTGCGCTAAATTAAATGCCAAAAATAAAAATAGTAAATAGAAAAATTTTAATATATCGCGCTTTGAAACGAACTTTGTAACTTTTAAAATGAACATTTTCAGCGCCGTGAAAACATTTCAATTTTTAAATAAGCACCGGATTAAAATACCACTTCTAATAATAATAGTGAATTTCTTAGTTTATTTCTACAGTAAATTTTAATCAAAATATCGTCTCCCTGTGTTGAAAATAGAGCTGGAATAAATGAGTTAAAATTATGGCGTAACGTCGGCGTAGCATTTGACGTCATAGATCCTCACTTGCGAATTGAAATTCTGATATCCCATTTAAAAACTCGATTGGTTGAAAAAACCCTTTTTTTAGTCCTTTCTGTGGCAACAACCGAACATAAATTCTCGTGCCGTGATCGCAATGTAATGAATGGCGTAAGATCGCGTTGATGCTATTAAATTCTAAACATTAGGCTGCATTAAAATTCGTAAAAAATCATCTAATTTACATAATTTTTTCGTTTTTATTTTAAAAGAGGGAGAAAAGAATGTTTCACGATTTGTCAAAATATCTAAAAGTTATGACGGATAGAATTCAAGATGCGACAGTTTTAAAATTATTTTACGAAAAAAAATCGCGAAGCAGATGTTTAGTAAAAAAATTCCTAAAAATCGGTAAATCATTTTACGTATTCAGAACAAACTGTTTTTAAAAGAAAATTTCTTCCTCTATCCGATGATACAAATGCCGTTTTGCTGCGAGCGTAATTTCCGCCGTTATTACGAATTAGGTGAGAAAAAATGCCAAAAATCGCATAAAACATAAAATAAAAAAAAATCTAGGTCGAATTTTGAAAAAATCGCTTCGAGGTGCACAACTACATATTTACATCTTCCCGAGTACCAAATTTGGTGTTTCTAGGTGTAGCCGTTTGTCCGTAACGCTGCCGACAGACACACACACAGACAGACACCTTCTTTTATAATAAGTAGAGAATAATGAACAAAATGAACTAAAATGAAATGGTTGTGTTTCATAGAAAAAAAGTTATGATTGTAAAACTATCAAAATTTTTATGGTAATTTAAATTTTCAGATTAAATGATTTTTTTAAATTTAAATTATGAAAATAATTAAACCATTTTAGTTCAGATTGTTAATTTGAATGTCTTGTTTAATTTAGAACAAAATTATGAGGTTCAAAGGAATTCTAATTGAGATATCTTGCGCGCAGTGGGAAAGTACCCTTGATTTTTTTTTTCCAATATTGTGTGGTAAAATAATATTTTTAAAATTATCACCTTAATAATAAACTAAAATAATATTTTTAATCAATAGAGTAATGTCATAGTAGTTAACTGAAAAAAAAGTTATGTTTCTGCATGCATTCATTATTTTTTTTTTTAATTATGAAAGTTGATCTAAAATTTATACATTTTCCCATTCTTAAAAGTAGGCTGTCCCCTTAACTTCAATGGACTAAATTAGAGAAATAACAGTCGAATAAATATGCATTACTATGAATGTTTAAAAGTTGATCCTCAAAAAATTATACCAATTGCAGCAAATATTTATACATCTAATTGCTAAGCTGTGATTCGTTTAATCAGCTAGTTTTTAAATTAATAAATCGATTATTCTTTAAGTCTGCATTAAAAATAGTGCACGCACGTATGAACATTTTTCATAGACTATGGTACATCTATGAACATTTTGCATTACAGAAAGTTTTTAAGTAAATTGTGCCAATGGCAAATGATTGAAACACTCAGTATGAAAATAACCTAAAATTACTTTTGTCTGAAAAATTTAATAATTCAGAAATGTGGCTATTATTTAAGTAAGATAAACAATATGTTTCAATAATTAAAATATATAGCAGAAAACTGCCATCCTTTAAAATAATTGTTGGTTACAGTACCCGGAAAAAGCTTAACGTCTTCCTTGAAGTGAGTAAAGCCAGTAACTAGAGAATCTAGTATCCTTACCGAAAAGCTAGCATCCTTGTCCATAGGAGGTTTTTTATGTGAATTCATTACTTTAAATAAGGCATCGTTTTGAAAAACAAGCTAAATCTAAGGGTTGAATTAGATATTTTTAACTTACTTCACGAGGAGGAGTCTTTACATTGCAATTAACTTTTCAAGAGAATTTCATTCGTTTTCATTAATGGAAAAAATATCTTTTAACCAAAGTAAATTCGTGAAAGATTTTAAGATTAGTATTATAATGTTTAATTAAAATAACGATTATATTAATTTTGAATTCTTTAAAAAAATTATTATCATTTTTGAATGCAATTTTTTAAAACTTCCTCAAATGAATGATTCGCACGGTACTTCATCCGGCAAAATTTGTATGTTTCTTAGCAATATATAATCAATCTTACATATGTTCCTGCACAAGTTTTTGTTTTTTTTAATCTGTCAACAAAGCTCCAATGATCAGTTTTAAGGGGATGGTGGACATTAAAAAGTTTTTTTTTTATTTAATAAGATAGAATTATGAAATTTTGTATTTTAATATATTAAACTAAAAGCATTATAAAGAACTGAAAAAAAATTTATTTTTTTTTAAATATTAGTAATTAATTAAAAATTAATTAATTTTTTAGTTTCGAAAAAATGCTCCATGCGTTTTAATTTTAACGTTTTATTGTAATTTTGTTTTATAATAGCATAAAAATATATTTCAAAAAAGTCTGTGCATCGGTTTTTGATTCGACCGAGTAGTTAATTTTTTAGAAATATTTTCATGGATATATATACCAAACCTTCCCGAAATTTTTCAGTTTTCGTAAATAAAAGTGAAATTTCATAATCGAAATTTTGACCATATTTAAAAAAGGATACGCAGATTTATTGTAATATATGAGAAGAATGTTTCTAGTAAATTTTGTACAATTCCGAAAAAAATTAAGTCGCATGGAGCATTTTGAAGGCAAGAAAATCAAAAAAAAATTGATTTGGAGAAAATACAGTTTAAAGTGTAATTTTCCATTTACCTTTAATACCGTCTCTTCTGAATAATTTTATTTATGATTTTACCTTAACAAAACAAATTTTTAAAATAATTTCATTTGAATATTAGCTTATTTTGTAAAACGTTCAATAAAAATTGTGACGTGTTTATTTTCGCGTTTGTTTGCATTTTTGTGGACATTTAACTGTCCCTTTTAATTTTTTCAAAACCTAATATCTTTTTAAAAAACTGCCGTAGAAATACGCGGTTTTTTCTCCATGGTTCAGCTTTAACTCTAGAATATTAGTATGTAAAAAAGAAAAACACATTTTTTGGGCCAATTTTCATGATTTGGGTGTCCACCATCCCCATAAGAAAAACAATAGGTAAGTAATTAGTAAATAAATCAATTTTGTATCTAGACATTTCCTTCTCCTCTTTATTTAAAACTAACAGTTGGAATGATAAATAAACTCAAATTTAAGTGTTTGAAGGAAAAAAATCAGAAGGGCACCTTAATAAAATGAATTTATTTCATAATTTAGGTAATTTGACATAGGAAAAGCAGGAGCTGTAGTATCGAAATAGCATGAAAATTATTAATCTGATTGCAAAATATAAACAAACTTAATCAAGAGAAATATAGAAAAAAAATCATAAGAAACTTTAAAACAAGTTTATTAGTAGCAGCAACATTTGTTCATACACATCACAAATGTCTAATGCAATCAAACATACATATGCACAACTAAGGGGTGTATATAAAATAAAAATTTCATTACAAACTTTTTAGCTGTTGCTGGACACCAACCTTTCAATTTTGGCTAATCACTCATTCAGTAGAAGTACACACATTTTCGTGACTACAATGACTTCATAACCTACAAGCACCAATGTAAAAGTTTTAGTAAGAAAAATTTCAAGATATCTTAAAAACTATATTTTCAATGAGAAAATACCACAAAACATAATTCATTAAAGGCCAATGTTCCCAACTGGGTATATCGAATTAAAAATTTATTCAAAAATAAAATCTATCAATATCGACTTGAAAAAATGAGCAGATAAAATTAAAAGAGGACTTGATATTTTTAAATTGAAGTTGCATCTCTATCATTGTTGCATCTCTCTGGCCAACTGGAAAAAAAATCGTGAAAATAGGCATTTTCATAAATTTCTATCTTGATACACCTTCCCCCCCCCTCAAACTTAATTCATATCTTTAAAAATTTTAAAAATTTAAATAATTTTTTCTTAAAAAGTTTTCAAATTAAAAAATAAATATTTTATGAATTATTAATATTTCCCTTTATTAAACTACCCATCAGTATATTCAGTTTTTGAAACGAATGTAAATTATAGTCAGAAATGACCCATACTCCCAATTGGAAACGGTGAAAATTGCATTAAAAAAATCTCCGTTTAAATGACTCATATGCTTTAACTGACATATTAGAAAGCAAAATATGCAAGGATTTCAATGCATTCTGTAAAAGCTTAACAAAAGTAATATAAGCCAAGCTAAAAATGTATGTGTGAGTACTATTTATTGGATTACTCTAAGGGAATCTATTGCATTACTATGTACTTTCTTTTTGCATTACTAAGTTACAGAAGAATAAATCGATAGTTCTGCAGACTTTTGCAATTCTAGGTGGAGCATTTTTGCAAATAGTGGCCGTTGATGAAAATGAAAAAGTTAAAGTGCAGTGCCAATTACGCGAGACAAATTAATTGATTGTCTTGAGGAATAGCTGCCAAGAATTCCGGAATATAATTAACCACTTTTTGTAAACAGTAATATTTGTCTTAGATTGCAGCAAACTTTCCCAGATCAATGAATGACTTGGTTACTATTTTCAAAAAATACATACAAAATCTACTGTTTGCAAAAACTGGTTAACCGTATTCCGGAATTGTTGGCAGCTATGGGCAAGCCTATACGAAGGATATCTGACTAGGGGAGGGACGGAACTCTAGGAGGGACCAAGAAATCGTGGCATCTATGCCCAAGACGATTTGCAGCTGTTTTGAAGGCCAAAGGAGGCGCAACGCGTTATCGAGTAGTTGGTTATTACGTTTTGGCTCTTCAGTGTATATCAATCAATTCTTCAACATTTAATCTTCATTGGCAAACTATGAGCAACAAAATTTTTGAGCTTCTTTATTTCCAACACAAAGAAAATTGCCCAGTTAGTCCTCGCAGCCACTCACTAAATAAAGACTTTTTCATCTTAAGAGTCTTACATGATCAGATAATATGCGTTGAGTTATAGGGACAGATAGATGCGGCTCGAGCCCTTCCTATAATTTGCCCTAATGTATGCAGTTATATATAGCTCGAGTGTGAAACTTGAGTACAAGCGCACCCAATAATTTTGCAAATTTTACGCTAAAAACGTGAAAAAGCAACGAAACCGCAGCTATTCATGTAATTAAACAATACTTAAAACAAAACTACTTTAAAAAACATAGAACGATTTTCACAGATAGTAATTGCGAAATAATTTTACTTTTTAATAAAAAATTGAATTTAGAGTTACCGCCTACTTATTTTCTTTTCTCACTGCAATATGGCACAAAAAAACATCATACCCTGAACCTATTTGTGCAAACCGCAATTTTCTATCATTATTTGCTCTTTCATAATGAATTTTTAAAGTTTGTCCTGACTTTTGGATCACCCGGTATATATATATATATATATATATATACCGGGGTCCATAACTAAACTGTTTATATATATACATATATATATATATAAACAGTTTAGTTATGGACCTGCACACGCGTCATTTTTTCCCCTTTAGAACTATTTACATTTCCGCGTCTAACGATTACTTACAGGTATTTTTTTTTACTCAACGTTCATTAAATTTTTCAAGTATTTAATGCGTGACGCAGTACATTATGATTATATTTATTTTCACTCATCAATCCCCATCCCAAAAAGCCATCATGATGCCATGGCTATTAATCTGTTGAAGAATGTAACACCACCAACATTCAAATTCCTTAATTCCCCAATAAACAAACTCCCCGAAAAGATTTTTGCCTCCCTCTGCCATCCGGCGATTTCCCCGGAAAAGATTCAGACATGACAAACCATCAATTCCTTCATACCTCGCCTCTTTCTCTCGCGACCACACGCAGTTTGAACCACTTTATTTCCCTTGCTTCCTCACACATTCGAAGTTTTGTACGGCTTCCTCATTTGAACCTCATCATTTGATCGGTGTCGTCCCAGTACCCGCGGTAACCGCAGAATGGGGTGGGAAATGTTTGGGAAGAGAAGAGAGATTTACGACTATTTCTCCTCATCAAGGTCGGTAACGAGATCGGGGATTACAGAATTCAACTTAGCGATAGTCCCTCCTCCCCCTCTCAGAGCTCTCTTATCAATTCTGTGCTTCAGCGCCTTCCTGTCTTCAAAATACAAAAGCCGAATGGGATGGAAGAATCACTTGTTTATGTCTTCGAATTCAAAGCGATTTTTCTCAATACTTATGAAAAAGCTATTGGTTCGATATAAACTGAAACTTTTTTGAGGGAATTTTAAATCATACTCATTCTTATGAAAAGAAAATTAATGAATTCTTCTGTAACTTTAAAAGTACGAAATTATAATAATCGAACAAAAATAAAAATACTCATTATAGTTAAGTAATTACTATAGTAATTATACAATTTAAATTATATGCTTATATAGATATTCATTTACATTACACGACTCACAGGAAGTACAGCAAGGGGGCTAATAGGGCCAAAATTTTTGATTATCATATTTATTTAGTCTAATCAAATGGCCATGCCCCCTTCATTTAACTTATGAACAGCAGTTAGCTGTGACATTACAAAACTTTTGCCCCTCTCCCGAAATGTGTTTCATATTGCCAAACCTAGAAAGAAAATGAAATATACTATAAGAATTTTTTTTTTATCAGCAAATAATCTCTCCCCTCCTCCCCCCCCCCCAAAAAAAAAGAAAAGAAAAAACCTCGAGTGTAGTCCGCTTTAATAATAAATACTCTAAGTAGACAATTTGATACAAATACATATGAATTATTAATGTAAGCAGAAATTACATTTTTAGAGAGATTAATTAAAAGGTTTTTGTAGATATCGTATAGCGAAAAGTTTTTCCAAGAATATATTTTCCTTGGAATAAACTATAAATTTTGACTTCCTTTAACTAAAGACAAACTTTAAAACAAAATACTGATTACGATAAGTTTCATCAAATAAATTATGCATTTAAAATAAATGCTTGAATTCAAACTAATACCCGGAATAAACGTGCATTTCTTAACACTTTTTATTTAAATATTTTTATTTTATTTTGGTGATTTCAAAGTTAAATTCATAAATAAAGTGAATTGCAGAAACTTTGAAAAGTGCTGGAAGAAAACAAGATGTTGATGGGTGATTTCTTTTCCTCTTCTACAATAAAGAAACAGTATCCCCGCAATTATTTAATATTGTTGATTTGTTCAGGCAAAGCATACTAGGGCTATCTTCCGAGAGAAAAATGTTTTGAGCGAGCACGTTTTAAGGGGGCGTAACGAGTATTTACGTTACATCTGGGGAAAACATCCCAAAACTCCAGATCGACAACTGCGTAGGAAGGCAGAACGCTGGAACTTCATGCTTTATCCATCGGACAATGTTCATCAATTATTTAATTATTAATATTTTATAACGCATTTTACAATTTAACAGTGCTTTATTCGATGTATCAAGTTGCGCTGTTTTTAAAAGCACGTTTTGTAAATATTTAAACGATTTTAATACTTTAAATCTATAAAGTTTTAATATAGTATCTCTGATCGGATCATTTTTTTTTCAACACAAGGAAACCCGTAAAAATTTAACCCTTTGAGGCGCAACCCTTTCCCAAATCTGAAAAAAGGCCAGTCGTTGCGCACAGCCAGTTGCGTCAAAAAAGGGTTTCTAGATCTGTGGCACGCGATGAACGTTTCGATCGTCCGCCCTCTTGCTGGTAGTTAAGTCGAGCGACGGAAACGGCTGCCTTTTTTCAGCATTGGGCAATCTATCCAGCTGTTCTCGCATTCTTCCCTTTTTCAGCAGATGCCAGTGCTGTTAAAAAGAATCGTGACAATTTTTTGGGAGGAAATGACATGATTCTCGTGGAGCTATGTCACCCGCAACTATTTTTTATAGAAATCAGATCTATTCTTTGTGACTGGCAACAGTCAAAACGTCAGAGTTTGGTGTTCCCAGAGCGGGAACACTGCGCGTTAAAGGTTTAAATTTTTTATTTTAAGAACTTACCATCGAGAAACTTAAATTAGAACGTTTATACATTGAAGTTCTCCGATTAATCTGAAAGTGATTATCCATCAGTTAGTTCGCAATTCTGTTAGGAAATCCGCCCTCGTCCGCCCTCTTGCTGGTAGTTAAGTCGAGCGATGGCAACGGCTGCCCTTTTTTCAGCATTGGGCAATCTATCCGGCTGTTCTCGCATTCTTCCATTTTTCAGCAGATGTCAGTGCTGCTAAAAATAATCGTGACAATTTTTTTACGGGAAATGACGAGCTAAAAATTAAAGGATTCTCGTGGAGCTATGTCACCCGCAACTATTTTTATAGAAATCAAATCTATTCTTCGTGACTGGCAATGGTCAAAACGTCAGAGTTTGGTGTTCCCAGAGCGGGAACACTGCGCCTATTGAAAAGGGAAAATATTATTAACTTTCGCTCAATAAATAAAACATTTTTCCATAAAATATTTTGTATTGCATTAAAAACTAAAAATAAATAAATAAATAATTTAAAGAAACTCTAATAATTAGAAAGCATTTAAAACCACAACCTATTGGAAATGAGAAAAATTGTTTAAACCAAACGCTTAAAAAATAATCTTGTTTAAATTAAGCTAATCTGGCAGTGAAAAGTTTCTTTTTAATAAATATTTTGTCAAGACACAGACTGGAGTTTCTTTTTGTATTTTTAAGTGGAACGGCTAAAATACGGTTAACTACCTCCCCGATTGCGATAGTTCATATGTATAATATGCTTAGGAAAACCTGATAACAATAGCTTTCTAAAGAAATATTATCACTGTTCCCAGACCTACTGAAATTTTGGAGGTGCACAGGAAACATTTGAGGGGGGCACATATCGAATTTTAAAGCAGAAAGGGGAAGTTTCTTTAAAATTTCAAACATGTTTATTTTTTTTTAAATTGACTAAGTTGTTCGGGGGTGTGTCACAGAGGGGAAATGTGCCCCCCCAACGCTACGCCTATAGGTCATATGTATTGTATGCTTAGCTGTGACGTAGCTACACTGGGTGACATCCGGGGCGGATATAAGTGGTGTCACCCCCCATATGAGCATTTTTGCCCCATACATGCGATATTTTTGGAATTTTTGCTGTACAAGCCGTCGGGTGTCACCTTTTTGAGGGTGACACCCGGGGCGGACCGCCCCCCCCTTGCCTTGCTACGCCACTGATGCTTAGGATAACAGTAGTTATGAAGGTTTACCTCCGCTCCAGACCCACGTAACTGCACCAAAATTTACGCCTTCACTCCAAAACAAGAGAAATTTGGGCATAAGATCCATTCTAATGCCTTCCTCACGTATATTACAAAAGAAAGAAATTGTGTGTCCAATATTTACTAAAAATGAATCATGTTGGCGTTTTTTCCGCACACCTTTCGCCCCCCACTTTTAACCCCACCCCAACGTATTACCGTATTTTCTAACTTTTACTTTGTACAGATCGCTTATGAAAACCAGGCATGCAGACAGAAAAAATCTTTGGGGAATGCGCAAAAGATGGTAAAGGTAGAACATCTCATAAAAAGGCTTAATTACTGATATCCAATTAACAAAAATTAAGGATTTTTTTTCTGGAGGGGGTCGAAGGCATGCCCCTGTGGTCACCCTTTGGCTTGGCTACATGCCTGATGAGAACAAAAATAAGAAAAGAACGTATAATGATGAGGGATATCCAGGGCCAGTCTTAGGCAGGGGCAAACGCCCAGAGGCCAGCGATTGGAAGCTCCGCATGAAAATTTAGTTTCCGAAAAAATATATGAATTATAAATGCAACATTTGTCTGTCATGTTATTTTTTTCCGTACATTTTAGTAATTTGTCGAATTGAATTAAACTCTTCCTTGCCAACTTTGTAAAGCTGCTTTACAAATTTTCTTGAAACTTGAGTATTAGTAATGTAGATTAATTAATATTTTTACTGATTACTGCATGTCTTAATCCATCGGATTTATGATATGTTGCACTGCAATATTACGTTCAGACGCCCATGTTGCATAAATGTTCAACAGCACCGATAATAATTTTTTTTAAACTTGCGGGGGGGGGTGGCTTTTAACTTAGGTTGTCAGTTATTATGCAATAAGAAGAAAATAGTAAAATAATCCGAAATTTCACTCTACTAATCGTTAGGGGTGGAGTGGGTATATGAGCCCACCCCCTCTTCTCCTTTGTCTAAGCATGACTTTTTTGTTAAGCTAATAGCTCTTAATCAGAATGTTTAATTTTTATTAGCATTCTTTCACTATATTATGATGAAAGTTTGATGATGGGGCACAAATGAAAGTCATTTAAAGCAGTTCTTTTAAGAAACCACACAGTTTATCACCCGCTGTTAACCTTTTTAAACACCGCATTGAGATCCAGGCACATTTTAAATTAGTCCTCCCCCCCAATATTGTGTTTTCTAATGCGTTAGCGAAAGGTTATTAGTCATTTAAATGGGGGGGAGGGACTTTTTTATATAATTTTTACTGTGTTTCCAATTGGGAACATGGGTCATTTCCGACTATAATTTACATTGGTTTCAAAAACTGAATATACTGATGGGTATTTTAAATAATAAATGAAATACTAAGACTTAATAAAAGATTTATTTTTGAATTTCAGTAAAGATATGAATTAAGTTTGAAGAAGGGGAGGGTGCATCAAGATAGCTCTGTAAATATTTATGAAAAAGGCTATTTTCATGACATTTTTCCAGTTTCCCAGTCATGATAGAAATGCAACTTCTATTTTAAAAAATGAAGTCAATTTTTAACTTTATCTGCTAATTTTTTCAAGTCAATACTGATAAAATTTCATTTTTGAATAAATTTTTAATTTTATGTTCCCAGTTAGGAACATTGGACGCAGGGGCGTAGCCAAGGGGGGGGGGGTCATAACCACCCTTCATGAGGAATTTTTTGCTATACAAAATGTATATTCTTCACTACATTATCATACACACGTATACATATATATGAGTTGTAGTTGTCTTAACCCCCCCCCATGAAAAATTTCTGGCTACGCCCCTGTTGGACTGTAAAGGGTTAAAAGAATCAAGTAACAACAAAAAAATTGAGAATGTCCACTCATAAGACGTATTACCATTATTATAAAAACCAGACCTGTAAGAGCTAAAGAACATTCAGCAAAAATCTTTAAAATGCAATATTTTTTTAAGGTCTTTTGAAATGAAAGATGAATCAGGATAATTTGTCATGCAATTTCTGTGCTTCTCAAAGTGTTTTCTTAAACTTACTCAGTATTTACCTATTGGCTTGTCCGAGAGTAGAGCTTGTACAGTAACATTGTGTATTCTTCTGAGTATCGCTAACTAAACTAAGTGAGTAAACTAAGTTTGTTTTTGAAATTTGTAAAGAGTTCGATTCCCCCCCCCCCCAAGAAAAGTCTTAAATTCTCTCATAACGAAATATTTAATATAATGGGCACCGTTAATAACATTTTTCAAGATACAGTAACTAAAAACTAAAAAAAAGAAAAAACATGAACGAAAATTTTCTGAAATGTGATGAAATAATAATGCATAGTAAGTATATTGTATAGTGTGTAAGGAAAATCAACACTAGGGGTGTCTGTTCTTGGAGAGGATGCCTTGAGCGAGGTCACTTTTAAGGGGTTCTAACGCGTATTCACGTTATATTTCGAGAAAACCTCCCAAAAATGTAGGCCGTCAGATCGACACCCGCGGGTAGACAAGAACCTTGGCTCTTCACGCTTCATGCATCTACCAAATTCACTGTGCTATCCACTCGCCCACATGGCAGGACCGTTACAGAATAAAACCTGCCTTAAGTAAATCCTTAACTAAGCATAAACTTATTATTTAAGAAAGTATTTCTTGGTCCAGTGAACACTTAGTCCATCTCTATATAATTTTTATTCAACGGAAAATGAAGTAAACAGAAAGTCTTAAACAAAAGTATGTCTTTCTATTTAAGACAAGTTTTATATTATATAACAATAAAACTTAATTTCATCTACACCCTATTTACTTTTCGATTAAAATTATTTTTAAATGAAATTTAGTGTAATATATATAGGCAAATCCAAAATGTTCAGTTAAATACTATTATGTACCTTCATAAACATGTATAAAATCATAAAAAACTCTTATCGTTATTTTAAAGTTTAAATCCTACTTTAATAGATACATGTATCGACTAAACGTATACATTAATTTAGCATTTTAGTCGGAATCTGTATCGACTTTGATAAATATATCTTTTCAATAACTTGCTTAAAAATATACTGCCTCGTAAATGATGAGAGAAAGCATGTATGTAGGTTTTGATAAAATAATATTTATTTGACTTGGATGCTCTACTTGTGGTAAATGAAATTTAGATGAAATTTAGTGTAATATATATATCCACACACCATTTGAACCTTGGATGCTCTACTTGTGGTAAATGAAATCTCATTTTGAAATAAATTTGGATCTCCATACTCGAAGAAAATAACGCATAAATGAGAGTTTTCTTCCGAAAGAAAACACATTCAACGGAAATCTCTTTTCAGTGAAACGGCTTCGATTTAACAATAGCCGTGCGTGACCCCAAACTTGATCCTGGGTGGACTTTCTTCGTCCTGCATAAGGGACCATCTACAGGATTTTTGTTGCCCAAACAGCATTTTGAGAGGAATGGGAGAAACGGAAAGAAATCAGGGGGGCATGAAGGGGAAAGTGGTTTTTGACAGGTTGGCCGGTTGGATGCGCGGAGAGTGAGACTAAACCCATTTGATCGCCTCTTTCCTTCGCCACCACACACCATTTGAACCACTTTATCTCCCTCATTCGAAGTTTTTGTACGGTCGCCTCATATGAAGCTCCTCATTTGAAGTCCCTCTTGGAACCCCTTCAAAACTTATTGAGGTACCTCACTCAGGCCTGATTTTTCTGGCGCGAGTTACCCAACACTATTGGGCATAACTCCTAGACACCTATATTAGAACTATTCTTCATCGTTTTAAATATTGGTTCGAATGTGCGTCATAATCCATGACTGTGCCTCCAAGGAGGCGATCATTAAACATATGCAGAAACCATGACGATTTTGTGCATTTATGTGGCAATCGTAATTTAGAGTTAAAAGAGCGATTTGGGACAACCTGTATGTACACAGCATTCCTTTACATTTTTATTCATTTTGGATTGCCAATTAATGTAGTTTTAATAATTAAGTGTCTTCACATTCCTTAACTGGGGCGTTTATCGCTAATTTGTTCACTTTAGTTTTCATCTAGCTTTTTGGGGACCATTGAAACTTGTGCATAACTCCTAGAGACCCATGACTGCAAAGCTCACCAAAGTGCAGGGAATTTTTAGGTTGGCTAGAGTAAGGGCGTTAAAATAGGAATCCACTCTTTCTTGAACCATAAAACACATCTTTGGAATCGAAATCTATCTTAAAATCGCCTACTGAAACTCTTTTACAATCTTCGCCAGGCATATTCCAACTATATTATATCGCGTAGACATATTTTAAATACTGTTTGCAATGGGCATCATAATCCATGAGTGTACCGTGTTTAACTTCCTTGTTCTGTAAAACACTCCTTCGGAATAGAAATCTATATTAAAATCGCCCACCAAAACTGTTTAACAATTTTCGCCAGGCATAGTCAAACTATACTTCACCTATATGAATACCATTTGGAAAGTGTATCGTAATCTATGAGTGTACCGGATTTGTCTACTCTGTTCTAGAAAACACTTCTTCTAAATTAAAATCTATAGGAAAATTGCCTACTAAAACTATTTTACAATATTCCCAGGCGTTTTTTTAATTATACTGGAAACATATTTATAATAAAAAATTTAATTTCGTTTTCTGCGATAAGCGCAATGTTTTTTAAACGCAGTTCAAGAAATCAGAAAAACAACACAATACTTCTTAGTAAGTGATTACGTAAACAGACACGACGTTTTGCAATCGCTCACTGCTATATATGAAA
>JAWZYV010002224.1:0-15373 GCA_038373885.1 Cheiracanthium punctorium
ATTACGCAGTTCACAATCTTTGCATCATTCACAGTCACTATAGGTACTAGGGATCGACCGATACCAGATTTCAACCGATACCCGATACTTTTGTACAAGGGACTGTATACATATTATAATACAAATTTTAACATATCACAGCTACCAAAGATTTTCCACGACTAATTTTTACATAACAATTAAGGCTAAATTTCTAGTGCAAGTTGTTTAAAATTGTGGTGGAAAACTCCCGAAAGTTTCAAGAAAGTTGGCAGTTATGTTGTATAGACCTCGTTTCCCATCACTTGCATTTGGAGAAATTTTTTTCTGGGTCTACATTTTTCCGCATGTAAGTGACAGGAAATTGGGTTTCATGTAAAATTCAATTTTCTATGTTGATATGTATACAGCCCTTCGTAAAATAGTATCGGGTATCGGTTAAAATATGGTATCGGTCGATCCCTAGAAATTATTATTTTTGCTACAAAATGTCTAATAGAGATTTCAATGTTAAGGTATAGAAAACTGGAAATACAGCAATATTGCACCTTCGTGTTTCAAAAAAGAAAGCTTTTCCATAATAGGTGCTCCAAATAGTCTTGAAAATTAGAACATATTTCCCAGATTGTGCTTGAAATGAGTGTGCCGAAAAAGTCTGAAGAGAGTGAAAGTACCTCATGCGAAAGAGAGTGAAAGTGCCAACATGCCTTTGTAGCGTTCTGAATCAATACAAGTTTTCATGAATAATATATTTTTTACAGTGTACATATCTGGGAATGACTTGTCAGAATTTGTAAAATTTTATAGTTTTGTATTTTAAGACTGACTATGTACAACTGCAAGATTTGCAATAATACCCGTAAGTCTACATCAGCTTCTAAGACAAAAGTTACTGTTTACAGAAAGCGACTTATTTTATTCCGTGCATGTTGGTATATCATACTATAATTGTGGTAGAACTAGACACTCTTCTATAAAGCATGTTTAAAAGTACATTTAAAAAGCAGAACACAGTCGCTTGAAAAAGTCCCTTTAAAGAGAGTGAAGGAAAAGCCTTTGTAGCATTTTGAATCAATAAAAGTTTTAATGAATAATTAATATGTTTTTAATTTTATGTATCTTGGAATGACTTGTCGGAATCTGCAAATCTATAGTTGTATTCGTTGAGGGTATAGATTGCAAGAACTTATATTTTATGTAGTTGGCATTCATAGGTTTATTTTTCAACTAGCTGCGTGCCCGTTCTTCGCACGGTCGGAAACGAAAAATTTCCTCACATGTGTAATTCGAATTAATTCCAGTGATGTGGAATCTAGAAAAAGCAAAATTATTTCACTCTTGACATAAAATTTGCGTCATATATGTAATAACCTGAGATCATTGCAATATAATGACGCACACACACACACACACACACAAAAAAAAAAAAAACTATGTCAGAGTCATTCGGTATCAAAAAAGTGCAAATGGACCGTTTGCAGTGAAATTCTCACTTTCAAAATGTCTTATTTCCTCAGACATGCTGTCTTTTAGGTTCACGTTTTAGCGTTAAATACCTCAGACACTACATGAAATGGACATTTTTTTTAAATTTTAAAAATACGTCACCCTCTCTTGCAACCCTTTACAAAAAGAAAAGAGATAAGAGATAAGACTGCTCTATTTATAAAGGCTTTAAAATTGTTTTTCTCAGTTTAATTTTTCTTCTCGCAAATAAATCCAGTATTTATAAAAGGAAATCGAGCCAAGCAAAGAAATCGTCTGCTCGCGGGACCCGTTTTTATTTATTTTTTTCAACTGGCAATTTTAATCATTGTTACTGTATCAATGGCAACCAAACCGCAAGATATCAAACCGAAACTCATAAGCAGGTACTACTGAAATGAAAATCCTTCTTTACTTAAAAATTCGTAAAAATTCTCCTAATTTATATTTTTCCCCCGTTCTTCTTTTAAAAGTGGGCGAATTGTGTGCTCCGTCTTTTGCCCAAATATAAAAAAGTTATGCCAGATAGAATTCAAGATGCAGCAGTTTTAAAAATATTTTTCGAAAGTCAGCGTCAAATTTAATTTTATTTGAAAAATTCCCAAAAATCTGCAAATTATGTTACACAGTCCGAACAAATAGTTTTTAAAAGAAAATTTTCTCCTCTATACGATGATGTAAATATCGTTTTCTTGCGAGCGCAATTACCGGCGTTATTATGTATTACGCAAGAAAAATCGCTAAAAATCGGACAAAACATAAAATAAAACATTTTCTAATTCGAATTTCGAAAAAATCGCTTCGAGGTGTGTCGAGACCCGTCTTGGAGAATTTCCGTACAAAATTGGGTAGGTCTACGATCACCCGTTTCGGAGCTACGCGAGACACAGACAGACAGACAGACAAACGGACAGTTTACACTCTGTTTTATTTATAAAAATAGATAGATGTTCATCGACACATGAAGGGTCCACGGGAAGAACGATGAGAGTCCACTTTTCGTCAATGTTGAGGTTTCTACTGCATTCTGTTATTCATTCGTGGCACTATTAATGTCCGAACCCATAAGGGGAAAGAACGATGAGAATACACTGAAAAAATAGACCAAAGGTACAGTTTACTGGGGAACAATGATGAGAATACACTGAAAAAATAGCCCAAAGATACAGTTTACTGGGAAGAACGATGTAAGTCCCGTGCGTCTTTCGATTTTTGGAAAATCAGCTTTATTGGACCGTTGCCTACGTAATAATACAACACAAGGCCGGGAAAAGTTAGTGTTTTTCAGCAATAAAACGTGCCAAAACTTAGTTCACTAAAATGACCGTTGGGGGCGCTTTTATGACCCTTCAACGTTTGTGTTTTCTGGCTGTTTGAATGTAAACAATGAGTTTTCGAGACGTTTAAACATGTTTAAACATTTACATTATTATATTTGTTATTATTTCATATCGTACCTATACATAATTACATTGTACGCAAAAATAATTAGGCGAAAATGGTGTACCGCTTTGTACCATATTGTAATTATTCTGATTCCTCTTTAAAAGAAAATACCGGATTTCATCGTTTTCCAAAAGATCCCATTTTAAAAGATAAGTGGCGGGTTGCTATTTCTCGCGAAATGACAAAATGAATAAGCTCTTAAAATTTCATAATTGCATAGCTGCCAACTATTCCGGAATATCATTAACCACATTTTGCGAACAATAAATTTCTATAAGTATTTTTTTCAAAAAGGTAACCAACTTCCGCGCCAAATTGAAAATTTCTGCTTTATTTTAAGCCCAATCCTCCTGTTCAAAAAAAGTGGTTAATGATATTCCGGAATAGTTGGCAGCTATGTAATTGTATCTACAATAGTTTTGTCTGGTCATTCATGTGTTTGAATAAGTCAATCACTGAGAGCATATTTTAGATAGAGAGATAACATGAAGTTTTGACATCCATATCGGTTTGCGTCTTAAACCGATGTGGATTTAAAATTATAAAACAATATAAAGAAATCTAAAGGTACTTTCGTAATATTATGCCTGCGGTCATTCCCGCTAAACTATTTTTTCGTCAAATATGCTCCGGCATTTATCTTGGCGAAAAATCGCTCGTCTTGGCGGTCCGCCGGAATACTACATAAGTGCCAATCTAAAAATACGAGTTATATAAAGATCGCTCTCATGGGGTAATAAGGCAACGATGAGTTCTTATAGGATCAAAAAGCACCATCCACATTTTCCCCAGTTTTGAAAGCCGCATTTCCCGGCCTTGTGTAGTATTACGTAGGCAACGATTGGACTCTCATCGTTCTTCCCGTGGACACTTCATATAATAATTTCACAGCTACTAAAACTTTAAAAAAAATCTGTGATTGATTTAATTTGTTATTATCATGTACTGTTTAAACTTAAGCAACCAGAAATATAGTTCAGTTGTCTTAAGTTTAAGAGATAAGTTTTCGCCATACGAAGGTCACTTACGTGAGAGAGACTAGGATCATGAAAAGACAGCTTCTGTATTGAAAGCCTCTGTCATCGCAACGGAATGTCAAAACTTAGTTTACATTACTACAGGTACCTAGTTCATCCTGTTAACTATCTCCATGTTCTTGTGAGATTACCGTGAGTGCATTGGGTTTTGACAACACTTCCTAGATATAGAAAGCCTTACAACTCTTACGTCATCAAGGTTTGACGCCATCATTCGGCCTACTTGTAATTTTTTTTTACACAAAATAAAACTATTAAAATTTTGAATTTACTCATGAATAGTAATATTTTAATAACTTGGGATTAAAAAAAGAGAATTTTAGGGCAAATGGCAGTTTTTAACTGTGGCTAATTAGATAATATGACAAGGAAATAGATCAGAACGAATAATTTCGTACGAGAAAGGTATTTCAATTCTAATATTTGTAGCATTCACCAATTATTTTAGACAGTTTTACTTTGTGAAATCAAAACTGTGTTAACGGCACTTCCGTAGGCATAATAATGTCGTTAAAGCTGGAGTTGTTAGGCTTTCTCTATGTAGAAGGTGTTGAATAGCATCGCAATCGTTCGTCAATCAACAATTACAACAGTGCAATTATGTTTACTCTTATCTTTCATGTTGATTTCATTCTCATTCATATGAAGCATGAAAAAGAAGTTAATTAATTACACTGATAAACAAAAAAAAATTTCGGCGGATATCTTGGTATCCAACACTTGTTTTAAGACATGCTGATTAAAAATATGCAAACCGTTTGTCTCTATCACCCACCGTTTTTGAGATATCTGACATTAACCATTTATATATGTTTAACACTGTATCAAGGCATTCAACTCGCAGACAAGTTACCGTAGAGCACATATTGCTGAATAGAGTACTAATTAACATAAAATATATAGCATCATCTAGTTTAAGATATAATACACATATAAAATACATAGGTATAACATAAAGTTCCTTAATTTAAAGTTAGTTTGGTTTGAATTTCTTGGTTGTAGACTTGCGTATGTGCTGAGCATTTGGCATGTTGTGATGAAGCATCCAGCAGTTGTCAGCCAACATTGCCGCATTCTATTATCGACCCTGATAGCGTGACTCCATCACCGAGGTGTCCTGATGAAAACATTCGCCATGTTCATCACTGACAGAACCTAAGTTCTCGGGAAAGAAGTCGAGATGTGAGTCGAGGAAATGAATCTTGAGGGACATGTTGCAACCCATCAAGCTTCACGCACTAATGCACTTCTGCACAATATTTACATACTCAGGAGATTTATTATTTTCAAGGAAATTGGCTACAACAGACTTGAATGCCAACCATGCATCTTTTTCAGTACTTCTGAGTAAGCCTTCGAAGTGACTGTGTGCAATGTTCTTCCTTATATGTGGACCCATGAACACACCTTCTTTCACGTTCGCATAACTTTGGAAATTTGTTGGATAGGTGCCGAAAAGCATCTGATTTGTTGTCTAGTGCCTTCACGAAGTTCTTCATGAGCCCCAGCTTTATATGAAGTGGAGGCATAATAACTTTTTCACGCTCAACCAACGGCACACGAAGGACGTTTTTACTACTTGTCTATATTTTATCTCTGATGTGCCAATTCTTCTTTATATACCCTAGTAGCAATGACTGCTTGTTTTCTGCTCGGTCGTTCATCGACTCATCGTTAACTCATCGACTCGTCGAATTCAGTCATCGGCAAGTGCACTTTTGTTTATCTGCAATAGATGAATTTTTATTCCTGGATAGAAGTGATCTAGACGAGCAGTTTCGCCGATGGGAAACCGAAAAACAATATCTTATCCGAAACTGCAGCTCTATAGTCAACGGGCCTTGCAGGTGTCCCCAGTGGTTTACACTTTACCCAAATTCCTATAAATATTTGCGTAATTTAGATCTGCCTTTGCATAATCTAAGGGAAACTTTGAACAATTCTTGAATCAATCGCATAATTTACTTCAAATTTCTTGTATTGGGGTTGGGAGGGGGCAGGGGGTGGTATCCCCCCTTGCCCCCCCACAAAATTTAAATTTGAAAAGAAATATTTACCAAAAAATGTAAGTGTTTATTATATAAAAATCGTTTGTAATATTTAAATAATTTTTTAAAAATGTGTTTAAAAAAAAGAAAAGAAAATCTATTTAAATAGATTTTCTTCAGCTGACGCTCAATTGAGCGTCAGCTGCATTATAAGAAAAACGGAAACTTCATTACAATGAGCAACTCTTTTGAAACCTCTTTAATGTAAACAGCAAGAAGAGAAATCAGTTAATTTTTAAAAGTTATCCAAGAAATATGAAAGTTAAAATCGCAATAAATTCCTATACAATTGGCAATATTGTTTTTTAATTATTAATTATGAATTTTGTTGCTACTTACATACATTGGTAAAAAGTGAAATTAATTTCTTTCCAATCGAATAATTTGAATATTATTAATAATAGCTGAACAAAACTTCGTCAAAATTTCACGCAAAGTCCCAATCTGAGACTAAAATAACCTGTACTTCACACTTTGCCTTTCACATGACAAGATTCGATGGTCTAGGGGTAGTGCACTTATCTCGTAATCTGTACGCTCAGGGTTCGGGCCCGAGGGAGGAAGGATTTTTTTTTTTTTTCAGAAAAACGGAAATTTAGCATACAAAAAACGAAAACATAATAAACAGAACGGACATTTTTTGAAAATTTTGCTGCCAGTCGTTTATTTTTTATTAACAAATATATTTTTCACAGTTTATCGGTTTCTTTTCGTTATTTCATCGGAGTCATCGGGAAACGATGATCGGCTTTATGGCTCCCCGAGCGGACATTTTGTACCAGTTGCCGATCAAATTTCCCCTTTTTTGGATGAAAAGCCGTGATCGGCCATTGCTCCTTCTCCTCGGATTTAACTCACCCGCCTCTCATCGACCGATGGATTATTGCTACTAGGGTAGTGGTGCTTCCTATCTCTGCTGTCCCACTCACAGATAAACCAGCAGTACTTGGTGTACCCTGTCTGCATTCCCATGAGAATAGTGATTACTTTTAAATCACCACAGATATTCCAATTGTAATCGCAATAGTGAATTTTTTCAAGAAGTAGTAACATGGTTTTGTACATCTGTTTTAGATGGGCAGAAAATCCAACCAGTACTGATGAATACATGTTCCCATTGTCTAATAATACAGCCTTTAAACTTGTCTTGGAGGAATCAATGAACAGTCACCATGCTCCAGTGCTATGTTCTACCGTGAGGCTTGGCATAAGACCTTGGATGTCCGTGTAGTAGCACATATTATCACTCATTTGCAAAAAACTGCACGAGGTCTTTGTGCCTGTGTCAGAATTGTGAAGTTCTTGTACCTGTTGATAGCAAGTTAAATACTTTCAGACATGAACCTAGCAGTTCAGCTTGGCCTTTTGTTAGTGCCAGGTCCCGTACGATGTCGCAATGATCATCATTATTAATCAAGTGAATATCTTCACCAGGATGGTAGTCAGAGTCTGATTTGTTGCTAGGAGATAGAGAACTTTCTTGTTGTTTTCCTCCATTGACTCTGAATTCTGTAGGTGGTGTTGGTATTGGATAAGTGACGGGATCATGTGGAATTGGCTTTAAAACTGAGGGAATATCTGGATAGAGAGTTTTTTACATTGTAGCTTATATATTTTCATTTGGGTATTAAAATTTCGGGGGGCTCTGAACTGTAGTCACAATGAATGGGAAAATTCGACGCTGCATTAAAAAAAAAAAACAGGAAAAAATTCCAACGAAAGGGGATTAAAAATATATGTTTTTGTTGATATCTTGAAAACCTGACGTGATAGTGTAAAGCGGTTTTCAGATTTGTAATCAGCATGGAAAACTGCATTAGAAAAAGTAAGCATCATACCAGATATCTATGGCTTGTTATTGTGTGTTATCGTAAGTTATGCAAACCAGTTCGTTTTTTTTTTCTGTGTGTGTGTGTAAGCGGGATTACACAATATTGATAGCATTCTTGAGTGAATGTATAATACATTATTAATTGCATTACTTGTTTTTGGAATTCGAAAAGAAAACGGGGCATGTATTTGGTTTAAACGTGGAAAGTTGCACCTCGCATAAGAGCCTATCCCACTGTACTCAGTCATGATTTTTTAACACACTTTCCGTAAGTCTATATGGAATTTTTAAATATTGTTCTCTGAATTCCATCTTGAATGGTCTTGACTGCTAGTACAGTTCCCAACTGCTCCGGAATATAATTAACAACTTTTTTTAAACAGTAAGTTTTGGCTTACGTTATGTCGAAATTTCGAAGCTGAAGAAATGTAGAGTTTATCACCGAATAAAGTATTTGAAAACTTACCCAGCAAACACACTACTGCCCGCAAAATGACGGCCGGGTTTCCCGTCGTGCTGACAAAGTGCCGTATACCGGGAGCAAGGTAGATTTCCGTCGTCTAGAAGTCACTGGAGTAACAGTGTCAGAAAAGTGCATCTGTGACGGTACATGACTAGTAAGTGCCACGAAGTGCCACGTGTCTATGACATGCACAGAAAAGTTAACGGCGTGGTACTGCTTGGTACTGTACCGGGCCAGCACTATTTGGCAGTAATGGGCCTGTATATATTTAGTAGTGTTGGCATAAAATTTCGTTAATTATAATTAAATAACATTGTTTCACATTCAGACGGTGTAGAAGTGTTAGGGGATATAAGTTCCGGGTACCAAAGGCAGGGTCATTGCAAAGATTTTTTTTTTGAGGGGGGGGGGATGTAAGGGGAGAAGTTCATATTGTGCCTTCAAATATTTTAGTACTAAAAACTAAACCAATGCAAGCGAGTTCAGTATGTTATAAAAATGTTTACTACACAGACAGTGGAACCTCCACTCTGTATATGACAGTATATAACCCCCACTCTGTACAGAATTATTAATTTTAATCTTAACATTTTTATAATTTATATTAATTTTTTACAATTTTGCTAAACTTTTCCTGAAAAACATATCTGGAGACTTTTTTCTACGTTAAGCCCCTTTTAAAATCTACCGAATTAGGGTGCAGAAATATGTTCGAGAGAATTACACGAAGACTAGTCAGGGTTTAATTTCCATGAGAGCTCAGATGCTGTACTCTTTTTTTTTCAGAGAATTTTAGATTAAATTAAAATTTTTAACAGCCTACATAATTGCTTCTATTAATATTTTTTATTATAATAAATATAGTAGTGATAAAAGAAAAGATTAATTACCTAATTTATATTAAAAATTAAGTAATGCTTAAATTTACCATAAAACAAATTAGAGCTTCTGCAGTTATTCTGCAATTATTATGCAATAATGAACCAGTATTTTCATGCAATAGTCAAAAATACGGAATGGGGTTCATTTAGGAATTTTATTTTCTTTATGCGGTTTCGATTGCTCTGGAATCAAATGTTTTATTCCCGCACCATTTTACGGGCCTCAAGTTTGAATCTAGAAGCACGAGTTCCATATGTATATATATATATATATATATATATATATATGTCTGTGTGTGTGTGTGTGTGTATATATAGTGCACATAAAATATTTCTAAAACGCGAAATTAATATTAGTGTGTGTGGGGGGGAGGGTGGTCTGCTAGCTTAGCTGCTTTGAAAATTGGCGGGGTTCAGTAAAACGGAAGTGGTGCGTTTTCGTGTCCAATAAGTATAGTGACCCTCTTTTCTTTTGATGGGTCATTTCGTTTCGCAAATCTTGAAATGTTGAGCGGGAGGCCAGTTTACATCTGGAAATACGTATGAAGTACCCTTTTTAGGATACAAAGTTTTTCCGGTCGTTATTATAGAACTTTCGAGAAAGTTTATTGGTATAGACTAGCGAGATCTCTCTGTTAGGAGCAATAATAATTATAGTTGCTTTGACATTTAGATCTCGTTAGTTAAGGATATACAGCAAGCGGATTTTCCAGTTTTCCAGTTGGATTTACAGTTTTTAAACAGTCGGGAAAATATTACAGGTAAATTTTTACTTTCACTGTTTTTATTGTACACATTTTGCCCACCGTTGTCGTTTGCAACTACTTTAAAGGTTAGGCGACTTTTTGAACCGAAAAACGTCATTTTCGTGCTGTTTTCAAGTATTGGCTACTTGTACCTTACTGCGGGCGACTAATTTGAAATTCTGGTGTTGGTTTTTGTCAACTGCCTTTTTTTTTAAAGTTGCTATTGAGCTTTCAGAAAACATTCTAATCTGTTTTTTTAATTGTGCTATAAAAATAAATGTATCAGGTTGTAACGAATGTTTTCCGCCATATCTGCTGAAAAACTAACTTCTAACTCCTTAGATACCTGTTTTTGAACTTTCAGTACCAAACCTGTACCGTGTAACATGATATAACATTACTACTTAAAGCTGTACTCATAATTCGTTGATATTCTGTAGCTGACTTTTTGCAACACAGCTGGAAGTAAATGATGGTTCTAATCCTCTAGAGTGATAGTTCCATTTGAGACACCTTGTTCTTAATGATAACTATATTTTTTACAGATTTCACAACACAGTGTCATAAAGCAAGTCTCTTTCTTTCAAATGCCAAAAATCATTTGTCAAAATATGAGCAAATACGCCAACGCAAACTGTTTACTGACGATGTTTATGGTGGCGGGAAACTTTCGTTACAACCTAATAAAATGCAATATTAGGAATGAATATTTCGCTGTCTATTAAAGCATACACGCTGTTTGTGTAGTCAGCGTATTTCAATATTTAGGAAAAATTAGTTTAGTGCCAACGCGAACTGTGTGCTTCCGATGTTTGCGGTGGCGGGAAACTTTCGTTACAACCTAATATTATATATTCTGTTATATATATAACGCATGAAGTTTTTAAATTTATCATTTTTTTCCATCCTTCTTAAATGAAGCTAAATTAAGCATGTTTATTTCTTAACTAAAAAATCATTCAAAAATGTTACTATTTTGGGAACTAAAATTGAGAAAATGGCTACATGTTTTAAGTCTGTGAGGTTACTAATGATACTTATTTTAGTGTATAAAAGTACTTTCCTCCATAAAATTTGAATTATGTAGTATACAACAGGTATAGATACAGAAAATTTCTTTTCAGAATAGCTAACATTTAAAAATTAATTTTATCTAAACAAAATGTACAATAAAGCAAAATGTTACCCTAAACTTATGTGTTACCATAGTACAATTTTATTTATTATTAGTTCCTGTAAGATGTTGTTTAGTATTAGGTTGTAACGAAAGTTTCCGCCACCGCAAACATCGTCAGCACACAGTTCTCGTTGGCGTATTGGCTCATATTTTGTAAAACGATTTTTACCATTTGAAACAAAGAGGCTTACTTTATAACACTGTGTTATGAAATCTGTAAAAAATATAGTTATCATTAAGTATAAGGTGTCTCAAATGGAACTATCACTCTAGAGGATTAGAGCCCTCATTTACTTCCAGTTGTGTTGCAAAAAGTCAGCTACATAATATCAACGAATTATAAGTACAGCTTTAAGTACTATTGTTGTATCATGTAACACTGTGCAGGTTTGGTACCGAAAGTTCAAAAACAGTTATCTAAGGAGTAAGAAGTTAGTTTTTCAGGCAGATATGGGGGAAAACTTTCGTTACAACCTGATACATACACACATATATATATCAACATAAAGTATTATAACTCACTTATAAAATCTCTAACTCTGAAATATTGAAATTAAACTGTTTATAAACGATTTTATGTTGGTTCTGAAATGTGTTACCACCTTTGGCTCGTATTTTAATTATGGCAGCATTACTGTAAATAGGCACTAATCCAGTACTGTGCCATTATATTGTAGTCACTGTTAAGATACCAGGCCAGTGCCTTTATTTTTAATAATAGCCGGCACCCGGCCGTTTCATTTTGGACATTATAAACTTAATGGGCCAGTGCCTTTATTGTGAGTAACGGCCAGCACATGCAGTATGCCAGCAAAGTGCCGTTGCCTTCCCGGGATTCTGGCAAGGTACTTCTCGGGCGACCACTTTTGGTACGATTCAGTTACTTTTTGCAGTGCCGGGCCGGTGCTGGACGTAAAGGCAGAAAGGCGCTGGCAAGATACTCCGCCAGCAGGTGTGTATTTGCTGGGTACTGTTTGCAAAAAGTGATTAATGATATTCCGGATATCGACATCTCTATTTGTAGAGGTTAAATGTTTAGGGATCGACCGATATCATTTTTTAACCGATACCCAATACTTTTTTACAAAGGGTTGTATACACATCAACATAGAAAATTGAATTTTACATGGAATCTAATTTCCAGTCTCTTACATTCGGAAGAATGAAGACACAGAAAAATTTCTCGTCTATATAACACAACTGCCAACTTTCCCGAAACTTTCGGGAGTTTTCCACCACAATTTTAAACAACTTCCGTTAAAAATTTGGCCTTATTTTAAGCATAAATTGCTATGTAAGCATTCGTGGTAGAAAAGCTTTGGTATCTGTGATATGTTAAATTTTGTATTATAAAATGTATACAGTCCCTAGTAAAAAAGTATCAGGTATCGGTTGAAATCTTGTATCGGTCGATCCCTAATAGGTACCATTACTTGAAATTTGAATACATTGAACATTTAAAGCTATGATTTATTGTGAAAGCATATAATAGAAACTTCATGGCTTTGTTTGAACAAAATACTTCTGCATTTTAAATTTACATTACAAGTGATGAATCCATTACAAATTTAATGGAATATATTTAATCACCTATTATGGACAATACGCTATTTTATTATGTTTATTCTATTATATTTACGCCGAAAAGCTAGCGACGGCCCCACTCGCCGGACTCAGAACTTGTGCTATATTTTAAGCCGATTCTCAATCAGATTAAATAAATGACATTTAAAATGTTAAATTTCTTCCAATTTCAAGGCTTCCTTCAGCCACTAATCAGTAAAATTTTCAGAAAATCTTTCAAGCAAACTGAATTTGCAAAATTATGAACAATTTTACACTATTACGCATAGGTGCCAAGTATTACGTAATATAATTAACACCTTTTTGTAGACAGTAAATTCTTTGAATAGCTTTCCTGAACAGTAATCAGGTCAGACTTTTAGCTCAGCAATTTTGCGGTATTTTAAAAAGAAAATTACCGTTCACAAAAAGTGGTTAATTATATTCCGTAATACTTGGCACCAGTGCTATTATGTAATGCTACGTCCTGTGTTAGTTTACTCTAAAATAATATTCTGAATTTAAATATTCCGAATGTTCCTAGAAGTCGGGATTCCAGTCGATTTTCAGAGTTTTAAAGAAGCACACATTTTTTTTTTTTAATTATGAAATATTTAGATTTGATCCCATCAATGGTGGGGGTGTTTATGACGTGTTGGAGCATAATATTTACTTTTATTTGACTAATGGCATAATACGTTTTGTTTTCCAGTGGTAAGTATCAAAAACAAAGCAATGCCCATGAGTTCATGATCAGCGTAACTATAAATAAGAATTAATACACTTGGAAAACTCTGCAACTAATATATATAAGAATGAAAATGGATTTACAAAGTGTTACAAGTAAGACAAGTGGATATGATAATGGGTTAAGATAAGTGGAAAACTAAAGTGTTAGAAGTAAGTGCAGCAGAAAGAAAGCAAAAAAAGTCGTGCTCTTGAAACTTAAGAAACACAATCAAAGAAGGAATCCAATCTAACTATCATATAATAACTTTAAAACTGAAAAAGAACGATCAAGAAATAAAGAAAACTGAAGCTAAAGCAATCAGACTATGAATGTAGAAATTGACTGAGAAAAAAAAGAAGTCGGAGACAACAGGAGTTTATGTTACCTGCAAAGTTCCAGTACAAATTCCTCCGTCATATGGAAAAATGGTGAGAAAATATGAAAAGCCTGTACCAAATTCTGCAGGACAAAATCAAGCAGTTGATAAAATAGCTTGCTATTTGGGCCTTATAATTCCATGTGATAAAACTCATAGAAAGACAGGACTCTCAAAAAATAAAACGAAAAGTTTGACAGCTTTCTACTGCAGAGATTTTTCTAAGGAAAAAAGATGCCGCATCCAATAAAATTTTAGAAGCCAATAAGTACATTTACCAAAGTAGCTGGGTAGTAAATGATTAAAGAGATGCGTATAAAAAGTTCAAAGCGCATAATCCTGACATGAAAATTATACTCTCAAATTTTGTGAGCTATATCGTACGTGTGTAAATCAGTGGGAAAAGCACAGGCAAGAAGGAATTATGTTTAATCATGAAAAATTCACTAACGACATGGTTATTAAATCATCTAACATCATCTAATCATCTATCTAAATCATAATTAAACATATTTACAATTTTTTCCATCAATCAAACAAGCTACGAAGTCAAAATAGTGTTTATTACTAGGACAGTTGCTAAGAGAAATTCATTTTCAATGAACTACAAAATTAAGCATCAAAATGAAACCACGGATGCTCCCTGGGAAGCAGGTCACAATTTGTCTGAAATTAAATACAGTGTTGTAGTGTATTTAACCCTTTCGCTCCCAAGCTTTGATTTGGAATGCTTGCTGAAAATCCCGGAAACGCCCGAGAAATGTTTTTGTATGCTTTCCCCCACGAAACACGTTTCTTTTGTACCTGTGTAGATATATCTCTGTCAAAATTAGAGTGCAAAGAATAAGTGAGCTTACGTGAGATTGCAGTTCTCGATAGTAAGGATCGTGAAAGGACGGCTTCTTCATTGAAAGCCTCTCTCACCTCAACGGAATCACGTAACTTAGGCTGCGGTCGTACGGGCACGTAGTTCGTCCTGTTAACTATTTCCATGTTGTTGTATCATTACCGTGGGTGTAATGGGTTTTGATGCGGGCTGCCTATGGCTGGAATTGTAATTCTACGACACGACGTGCCTGGGCTCGATTGCCAGCATTTGTTAAGCTGTTATTTGATCCGAAACCTCTACCTCAGCTTTCGTACCGCAAACTTCAGTTGAGTAATCTACAAAAGAAAGCATTTCCCTTTTTGTGAAGCAGTTAAACTCTTTCTGAAATGGGCTGTGTGACTCTCGCATGGTATTCTTTCTATGCATAAATTTGGAAACATGTGATACTCATATTCTTATCTTGGCAGAAAAATTGTCTTTTCAGACTTTTTAAATAGGAAATAAATGTTCAAACTTACATAACAACACTTAAGTGATGTTGAATGGCCCAGCAGGGAAACTCTTTTAAACTTCAAACTTTATATTCCTAATCTATGGAGAAAAAGTATCCTTCAACCTAGTGAAGTAATTAATTTTTTTTTAAGTTATTATTTTTTTCCATAAATGTCTAAAAAAAGTGTGTGTTTAGATATAGAGAAATTTAAAATATAGCAATATTATAACTTTCTATTTCTAAAATTAATCCTATTCTACAATACGTGTTTTAAAATACATTTAAAAAT
>JAWZYV010002225.1:0-15853 GCA_038373885.1 Cheiracanthium punctorium
ATTTTAAAATAGACCGGTAAGATTTTAATTACGGATCTATAAATGAAATTCGTAACACATTCTGAAAAATTTTCGGACGCACTTTGGCTGAACACGGGCCCAGGAGCGTCGCCCCGTCTGCCCCCTCTCGTAGAGCCTGCACACACACAAAAAGAAAAACAGTGGTGTAGTTTTAAGAAAAAAGGTTTAGGAACACTCGCAACTGAAGACTCAAAAATCATGCGTCCATGATGAAAAGTGAAGAACGCTTACTTTTGCTGACATAAGCTCGAATGAAAAAGTAGTGAGACGGCATCTCCCCGCTCATGATCTTCACGGGCCGAAAATGTCTAGCCCGGCCCGGCATTTAATCAAAATAAAAAATTCAGACCCGGTCCAGCTCGTATATTAATCATGATTTAAGGAAGGGGGGGGGGGGGGATCACAAGAGAATCGTTTGGTCTTGTCCAAATTTTAGGAGAACAAAAATTTCCGGAAAGGCTCGATTTTGCAAGCGCAGAGGACCGTCTTTAAGAGTATACGCTTGTTCCGGTCCATTCTAGAAAATGCTGAGGTCAGCCCGTGCCTTGAATGAATCGTGCTGCAAAAGCCTGGGCCCGCACAGATCTCTACCCCCCGCGACTACACCACTGACAGCGGATTTCAGGATTATTTTGAAATGAAATATTCTATTAATTCAGACAGCTTAGATTCTGATTTCTAAACGGGTCATGCTTCCAATTTTCATTCTTGCTACGGGCCGGGTCATAAACCGTGATATTTTAGGGGCTGGGACGTCACCGTAATATACTGTTTTCTTTACGGACCGGTCTGGTTTAGATCAGGGGCGGCCCTGCGGTACATGACACCCACCACCCACTCCACCCTGCAAACGTAGAAAAAGACGCCCCTTTTACTTTTTTCAAAATTGCTTTTATGATTTTAACCCTCCAAGCGGCTGAGACGTAAAATCCCGTTATCTGTAAGAGTTGTTCAAAGCGGCTGAGACATAATTTTCTGCTCCTTTTTTTCTGCTTCGAAAGCGGCTGTGACATAAAATCCCGTTACTGCTTACCCCCACTCGCCAAAACACCTGTGACACTTAGATTAATGGATTGCAAAGGAGGGGAGAGCGCACAATGGCCAAAACACGCCTACGATACTTTAATTGTAGCTTTCAACACCCCACAAAATTATTTACAGATGTGGTGACCATACCTTTTCTAACTAAAGAAGAGAGAGGCCGAATTCTTTCGGTATTTTTTCAGATAAGTAATCTTTTGAGCCGGTGTCCCTTCTAAGCATGCTTGGGCATGGGAAATAAGTTTGAATATTTCGTATTTTTCAAAGACCTCCAGGATACTTTTTCATTTATAATAATTTTAAATGTTTAATTAAAATAACAAATTTTGAGTAAATATTTTAATTCTTTCAAATGTTACCTGAAAAGGAAAAGGTGTTGCCTCGAATACAACAAAACAGTTGGCATATAAAAAAAAAAAAATATTTTATTAGAAGAGACCGATTTAACATATATGGGGTCTTGGGCACACATGCTTACGGATGAAGAGGGGCTTTAAAGAAATGTAGTGCATATTATTATTTAAATTAATAAAAATTTACATGTCATAAAACACTACTGTATAAATATTAACTATGTAACTATCCTATTATATAGTTACGCTGATCCGTGACTCACTCGCTAACAAATCCGGTCCGGCCACTTCCAAACAAAGCTTTTACCATCATTAATCCAAACAGATTAAAAAGTTACTGTGTAAAAATTTAATGAAATTCACACAGTTCGTGCGATCGGCTTGAAAATTTTCATGATTATGTAAAAAATATATAAAAACGATCTGCGCTATTTTAAAAATCTGAAAATCCACCTGTTCTCTCATTTTTAAGCGATTTTTTGCTATTTTCAGCTTCATTTAATTGCGCATTTAATCGCGTTAATTTTCCAGTAAAATGAAAATCAAACGTCAATAATAGAGGACTAAATTACAAGACAGTCGGGACAGGTACTCAACTTCCCTCACTATTTTTAGGAGAGTCCAATGTCACTTAGGTTAAATGTTTATCTTACATTTCATTGTTTACGTCAATAATACTTACTATAAGGACGTTTTGGCAACCAACTATGTTTCCGGACTATTATTTTTCCCATTCCAATTTTAATGAACTAACGCATTATGTAGAAGCTGCCTGGTGTTATAAAATAAAGTAAAGACAACTTCTACATAATGCGTTAGTTCATTAAAATTGGAATGATGAAAATAATATTCTTGAAACATAGTTAAAAGCCAAAACGTCCTTATAGTATTTTTCATGTAAACATTGAAATGTAAGGTAAATATTTAAGCAAAGTGACACTGGGCCCTCCTAAAAATAGTGAGGAAAGTTGAGTATGTGTCCAGACTGTATTGCTGTAAACTAGTCCTCAGTTATTGATGTTTCAGTTTGATTTTACTAGAAAAGTAACACGATTAAATGCGCGATCAAATTTATCAGTAAAGCTGTATTCCGTCCTAAAGTTTAAAACAAAATTAAAATAACTAGTTGCAAAGAACAGTAGTCTAAGATAAAATAAAATTAAATCCCAGTTGGATTCAGTGGTGATGATTCCCTTTCTGTGATCTGTGGGTCTCGGTCCCACCATCGCCCATTGCACAAGGGACTGAAAATAGTAGATGGTTGAAGAGTAAAAGTCGAGGGTTCTGGACTATCGCGGGGCAGTCGATCTAACGGTCTAGGGTTTCGGGCGGTTTCGTTAGATGTCTCGTGAAGACGCGGAAGAACACCTGAAAAAATCCTCCGACCAAGGCATTCCGACTTGGCAAATACCCTGAGTGCAGGCATGCAATAAATGCACTACATAACACTCTATGATCTGTGTGGTTTCCCTGCTCACCTAGCATGGGTCTTTGAATAATCTGCCGGTTTAGCGGAGTGTTCAAAGATCCACGCTAAGAAATTACACATGTAATAGAAGAGGAATCTTCTCAAAAACGTCTTTTCAATAATGAATGATGAGAGCAACCATCCTAAACCTGGTTTCAGACGATAAGAATTATTTAATCAAAATTTTAAATTTAAGAAGATCCATTTTTCTTACAAAATTTCTCGTATATTGCCTCCTGCCGTTGAAACTTTTCAGGATCCTCCACTGTCTTAGTTTTACTCTAACTACAACATCTTTCCAGAAAAACTAACTTCCCACATTGAACTGCAAGATTTTTTGTTGTTGTTTTGGTGTTATGTGGTGTGTGTGTGTGTCAGTTCATTTATGTAAATATGTATATATGCTAGAAAAACTTTTCAACCTGTAAAGAATTAAAGAAATTGGTACGTAAAGAAATACACAGAAATAGAACAATTTGTATAAAGCCAAAATTTTCATCTTAGATTTCGAAGCATTTAAATTTATACCGAATCACATCGAAAGCGTCAATTTGTCATCGATTTATTATTTTATTATTGCTGCTTTTAATTGAACAATACGAATTTTAATTTCTATTTTTATTCTATATTAGCTGATGTACCCGCTCATCACACGGGAATAGAGATTACTTTAACAATTGGTTAAACTAAGCTGCCAAATAGACGAAAAAGTAAATAAATAAAATTTCCAATTAGCTAAATTTAAAAATAAAGATTAATTTTAGTGTAATTGTTTAAAATATGAAGTTCAAATCGAAGGGCTGTTGCAAATCAAAGCCATGATATATAAATACATGGAGAGAGAGGTGGGGATTTTCGTTTGATTATTTTGAGAAATCGCAAAATTATTAAATGTTTAATTTGAATTTCAAGTAATTTATTTTTACATATACATAACATGTTATAACTAGCTGCGTATCAGTTCTTCACGACGAAGAAAGTAATTATTTTTTTTACACATGCATTTTAAATTATTCCAGCTATACGGAAACTGAAAAAATGCAAAAAACTTTTACTCGAACCTAGCGTTATGGATATTAAAATATGCTGTCATAGCTAGCTCAATTGTCATACGATGACCCAAAAGCTATATTGGCAGTGTTAACGATCGGGTGACAACCCTTTCTTCTTTCAATACACATAAATTAGAAAAATGTTTTAGTTAATTAAGTAATTTAATTTTTCCTGTTCATCCTAAAATAAATTTTTAAGGAGTTGTAATAACCTGGTGTGCAGAAAGTGAAAGGATTCGTTTTCACTGATCAAAAACCGCTGATCAAAAACCGCTATATGTACGTGACGCAAACGTGAACGATAAATCTGTGGGTCCGCAGCTCCTCTAGCTCTATATAGGCTTGTATACGGACGAAAGTTGCGGATCCGAAAATAACATCCTTTTGGGTGATGCCCTACACTAAAAAAAAATTTTGTGGATTACTAAGAAATCTCTTTGAAACAAAGATGCTATAACTTTTCTTAGTATTGCTGCTAAATAAAGTAATGTAAATCAATTGGCAAACATGGCTTTATTTAGTAGTAATACTAAGAAAAGTTATGGCATCATACTAAAAAAATTTGGAGTGCCTCCACTCGACTTTCCGAAGACTTACGATTAGATCATTACCAAGCATTTAAATAAATTTTAATCGATGAATAATTCAAACATATATACCAAATTGAAACTCAATCGAATGCACCATTTAAACGCTAGCATACTTTCAAGACTTTCTCCCCATATACTATAATGTCAAAGAAATCTTTGTCGTAGCCCTGTAGAAAAACTATAAGTCCTATATACACCAAAATCAATACCAGTCTTGCGACGGTGGTTTATAACATTTATGTCCAATTTGAGCTCAATCGAATGATCCGTTTAGGAGCTATCGTGTTCACTCACATACACACACACACACACACACACATACATCTCGTAGAAACAGCATAAATGAATTCAGAAGACCTCAAAACGTGTAAATACATCAAAGTCTCGAAGTCGAATTTTTTCATGATTACAATACTTTCCAAGTAATGGAATCATTGTTTCCTAGAGATTTCTTGGTAATCAACTGATTTTTTTTTTTAAGAGTGTAAATTGTAGGGAAAAAAGATTCTCGACGATCCCCAAGTCTGGCATAATAGCTATAAATCAGTCCCGTACTGCTAAGCTGTCAGTATTCGGCTATTAAAAAAAAAAAAAAAAATCAAATTAATAAGCAGAAAGGCTTAATTTAAAATGCAGACTTTTTCTAAGAAGGAAAGCGTTCCAAACGAGTTAAAAGGTTAACTCTAACAAATTATATGTCATAATCTAAATAGGTTTGCAAATTTTTGCGATTTTAAATCGTATGAAATAGCTTCTCGAAATTATTAAACTTCTACTTCTTTTAAGAATATTAAAACTAATAAATTTTTTTCGCCTAAATAAAGCATTGATATAAGGATTAATATATATTAAGCATTTCAGTGGTCCAATTCCGAAGGATTTTTTTTTTTTTTTTTTTGGATTACATGTGGGAATGGCGCCAGTTGTACGTCATACATTTAAAATTGACAAAAAATTGTACTCATGTTTTTTTAACCATTACCGTTGACAAATTAACAGCGCTTCGCTTTTGATTACTCCCTCTAACTGCATAAAGATGCGCAAAATGATAGAGAGAAGACGTAGGCGACCTTAAAATTTTGAAAATCCACCCGTTTCCCCAAAAATACTAAAATTCAGAGCCTTATTATCGCATGGGAAAATCGGGACTTTGTAAAGGGCCCCCAATTTCAAATGTTCTGAAATAGTCTTCTTTTATATCAAAATTTTTTGAAAAAAAAAAAAAAGAAATTCATGGATGGCGCCCCCAAAATTCATCAATGTCCGGGGCCCCTGTTGGTCATAATCAGCCCTGCTTAAATTTAGCAATTTAAGTCGCTAAAATTATTAAATATAGATAATTTAAATTGAATTTAATTCATTTAATTCAATTTAAGTCAATGCGCCAGTGGGTCCTAATCTTGCGCCCAAAACTTGGTATAAGCGCTGAGCATTCAAATAATACAATATATTCACATAAAAACGATCCAAAAGAATTACTTTCAATAAACTTCTGCCGCAAGAATTTATGAAACTTCAAATTTCAGTCAAAATCGAAAATTTTCAGATTTTGGTCTTATAAATCTAAAAGCGCATTCAACTTGCGTCAACTATACATGCATTTTTTTATAAGTTCTAATACATATCTTTCAAAGGACACCTCTTTTGCCTTAGAAACTTGAAGGTGCAAGCTATGGTTAAGCCTTAAAAATGACAAAAAAAAAAAGAAAAAAAAAGTGTGTTTTTGTGACCTTCAGTGACTTTGCGTCGATAATCTGCCACAGATTTCTCATATATTTCATGAAGTTCTATCGTCTAACATTATAGATGTGAAATAAATATCATGGCAAGTTGCCCCCCAAAGAGTTTTTGACCATAGCATTTTCTATGTCTGAGAAAAACGCCCACTTTTGTGTGCTGCACAGACTTTTTTACAGGCCCGTAGTCAAAGGGGTGCCAGGTGGGGCTGAGCCCCACTCCCCCTAGAAAATTTCACATAAAAAAAGTTTAATGCAGTTGCTTTGAAAAATTTTTGTATATAAGGTAAAGTTATCAAAGTTTTATATCAAAGTTTTATATATCAAAGTTTTATATATACAAAGTTTTTGTTTGTAATACTCTGTCATTTTTGTTTTGTGTTCTCATCTTCCAAATATGATCCAAAGATGACAACTTTAAATCCATTCTGTTTAAGCCAAGGAACTTTTACTGCTTGGAAGCCGTTTGGACTTTTCAGAATTTATTTAATTATAAACTTATGCTATTATTTAATGAAGAGAAATATAGATAAAAATGTTATCATTAAAAAAAATATAGGATGCCACCCCACTTACGTTAGGGTGCCCCCCCCCTGAAAAAAAGAGGGTGCCCCCCTGAATAGAAAATCTGGCTACGGGTCTGCTTTTTTAGTGGGCCATAAAAGATGAACAACTTCACTTTGAGACAAAATATTCTGGATTTGCTACATTAATAAGATTAATAACAACTGGGAATTTTTTGGTAAAAATCTCAGATGGCATGAATCCTAGGTGTGTTACTTTCTCAGATTCGTGCTCTTAATTTTTCTTGGAATTTTTTCGCATATGCAGAACATAAATAAAGGTCTTTGAAAACGTTTATTATCTAACAAAGATTAATATAGATATTTCATTTAACAAATTTACTAAACAAGTCCTTTAAATGGAACATCGAAGAATTTTTAATTTTTATTTTTCTCGTACGCTTGAGATAATTTAAATGAAAGCTTTATTACCCTACACTCGAGTACATTATACTCTCTCTCTCTTTTTTTTTAACTGTCATATTTTTTTGCATTACAACTTCAAAAATGATCGAGTGAAAGCCAAATTTCCTATTTCTCTTTCCTAACTAACTGTATAAACTTTTATGAAAAAATGCACAGTTCGAAAAAATTATAAGAAATAATAATAATTATATGGAACACTTTGCACATTTTATGAAGGACAGCGTCTTATATAAGGTTCAGGTGAATGGGATATATCTGACATTGGACACTTTATTGAAAATATGTACACGGGGTCTTATCGCATGAGCAAATCGGGGCTGTGTCCAGGTCCTCATCTTGAAAGGGGCCTATTAGATTTATTATTTTTCGTTCATTTCTATTAAAACTTTATAAAGAGATTTTTCAGATAAAGAAGTATAGTAAAAAGGTAATCTCTAATTTTAATATTTTTAGAGCACAAGCGTCACTCTCACTACCTGCTCATTATGAGAGAGGGCAAAAAACAAAATATCTCTTTTTCCAATCTTCATCAGAAAAAAATCTGGCTCTGGGTGAGTGTACATGTAAGTCACCGAGAAAAGAACTTTGGTTTCCTACAACGTTGCGTAGATTCCCGAGTATTTAGGGGGGAAAGAGGTGAGGGAGACCAGTTGGTCAGATTCACCGGACATTTGCTCCTACAATACAAAGTAATTTATCAGGCGGTAGGTAGGCTGTCACGTCGGCAGTTTGTTAATTACTTTGTTCCCCACGCCTTCCATGCGGAAATGGGGGGAAGCAGGTTTTTCTTGTGCATTTTCGAGAGATACAGATCCCATACACTGGAACTTTTTTGAAGTTATCACTAGGCAAACTCCAGGCCGCTCGGAGGGTTAAGTTGGAAATCGTGCCCCTTCATAAACAAAAAACGGTGCCCGTTGCGATGATTACTTGTTTGCCTATCTGGCCGGCCGGCCCTGATTGAGGTGACTAACAAAGCCCGACTGGTCCGATCCGGGGCGGGTAGAATGGCTTCGGAATGCAGCTTTCGTACACAGTTTGAATCTTGCTTTACTGCTAACTAGCTTTCCATACACGCTGTAAAAGATAAATGAGCGTGGCAAAAATTTAACAAAGAGTCAAAATGACGTATTCGGCGCAGACCGGCGCAAAAATCGGCTAAAAGTGCAGTTCGGCGCAATATTTGTGTTTCGGCGCACCCTGAAAGAGTCAAAATGACGTATTCGGTGCAGACCGGCGCAAAAATCGGCTAAAAGCGCAGTTCGGCGCAAGAATTTGTGTTTCGGCGCAGCTCGGCGCAATCGGCGCAGAATTAACATCCCTGTGTTTAGCACTATTCAAGTTCTGATTTGAATAATCAAAAAGTGAACAAAAAGAAAAAAAATAACTGCTCACTTATAAATCTAATGAAGGAAGATGGATAATGAAAGTTTGAAAATAAAACTTAAAGGATACAATCTTGATTTGCATTCTGAGGCCTTATCGTAAAACCTTCAGCATCTATTTGAGGACTAGACTGAGGGGAAGAAATTATATTTATAAACATATAATAACTAGAACTCTTTGATATTTGTCATAACATTTTATAAAGGCATGATTTAAAAAAGAAACTTACCTGAACATCTTGAGAGTCTCTGAAAAAGATAAAATGAAATTGAATGAATAAATAGATTAAAAAAAGAATACTAAACAGAATTCACTATGTTATTCGGTTATTAAGTAATAATTTACCATTATTTAGTTTGTAGAAAGTGAATAGTTCAGTGTAAATTCAATATAGTTGACATGTATTCTGTTTCACAATTTATTTTTAGAAGCCTGGAAATTTAGAGTTTCACCATACATTGAATGATATACACTGTCTACCAATAAGTATTTGGACACCTGTGATAGAAAAGTAAAACTAACTATTCAAAATCAATAGTTGGTAGAGCCTCCACGAGAGACAATTACAGCATGAACTGTCCGGGCATACTTTCCACAAGTCTTTGTATTACAGCTAGTGATATTGTCTTCTACTCAGCTTGGAGTAGACATAGAAGTTCCTTCACCGATTTTGGATGGGTAATGCACCCCTTCATTCGGCGACCCAATTCGTCCCAGTGGTTCTCGATAGGGTTCAGGTCTGGGCTCTGGGCAGGCCAGTCCATTTGATGAACTCCATTGACACCATACCAAGCCTTGGTTAACCTCGAAACATGACAACTGGCATTGTCGTCCTGAAAGTAACAGGGGTCCAACCCGTAAAACTGCCACAACATAGGAAGCACATTGTCATCCAAAATAGTGCAGTAGGCATCGGCCAGGGGCGTAGCAAGAAATTTTTGGGGGGGTTACGACTACTGCAACTCCCATATATGCATACATGTGTGTGATAAGGGAGTGAAGAATATACATTTTGTATGACAAAAAATTCCTCATGGGGGGGTTATGACCCCCTAGCCACCCCTTGGCTACAGCCCTGGCATCGGCATTTACCTTACCATGAATGGGGACCAAGCGTCCCAGTCCATACCAGGACAAACACCCCCAGACCATAATTCCACCTCCGACGAACTTGACTGTTGGCACAATGCATTCTGGCAGGAGACGTTCTCCAGGCAGCCGCCAGACCCAGACCCTGCCATCCGAACGGTAAAGGGTGAACCTTGATTCGTCGCTCCAAAGAACCCATTTCCACTGATCTACGGTCCAATTTCGATGTGCTTTGCACCACATTAACCGAGCAGCACGGTTGGACTTTTTGATCAAAAGCTTATGGGCAGTAGCACGACCATGAAAACCAAGCAGATGTGCTTCCTTACGGATGGTGTTCATTGAAACAATACTCCCGGAAGCCTGTTGAAACTCCTGGCGGATGAGGGCCATCGGTTGGGTGCGGTTCTACCGAATTTCTCTAGACAGCACTCGTCAGTCTCTATCTCCCAGTTTCGTTGGTCTGCCGACTCGGGGCACATTCAGACAATCACCGCTCACCTTCCACTTCTTAATCACATAAGCCACTGTCAATGTTGGGTACTTCAGATTGCTAGATATGTCCTTTAAGGATCGGCCACATTTGTGATACCCGATAATTATACCTTTCTCGAAATCAGAGAGCTCCGAACTGCGTGGCGTCTTGCATGCGACTCATGCCGATGCTGTTTCCTACACGATATATACCGGCAGAGGCTGTGACATACCTTAGGACCGCAGATATCGTCATTTCCATAGGTGTCCAAATACTTATTGGTAGACAGTGTATTTATGTATTTTTAAATCATTCCCCCTCCTCACCAGTTGTATTTTGTTGTTGTTGTTGTTAGCTTAATGATTAACATTCAGTTTCTAATAATAGTTTTACTAAATTATTAACTAGTGGTCTAACGACAGTTGCATGCTTCCTTCAAACTTGCAGCAAGTATGATGTCAGAAATAAATCTCCAAAAAAGGATGCTAGCTTGGGGATCCTTTCAATATTTGGAGAGATATAAAAAAAAACTAATATGATGACATTAAGGTTTGACAATTTTAATGGGAACTGTAAGATTCTTAGCCCATGCTCTAATTAATCAATTTATTAAATGAAACAAAATTGAAAATTGATTTTTAGCATTTAAAACATTAATTTTAGGATGTTAAACCTTAGAAGAGCAAATCTCTTGTTCTCTTTGTGCACTATAGACTGGTAATTTATGTAAGAGAAATGTTTATAATTTTATTAATTGTTTGGATAGTGCATGAAAAATATTATTTCATATTGTTTTGAACACAAGATTTTAAATGACTGAGATTGAAATACACAATGGGATTTTTGTCATAATAACTCAAAACTGAAATACAGTATTTCAGAGATGCCAACTCTCAATGAAACTTATCAGTAGTCTCAATGAAACATATCAGTATCATGAATATTTTCAGTAGTTTTTGATGTTTGTTAGTAGTCAGTTGCATAGGCAAAATTTTGGTTTTTGTCTTTCTTTTAATAGTTTGAGAAAAAAAAGTCTATTTATACCCTATTAGAATTTATCTTAATTAAAGGTACAAGAAGCCCAAAACTTGAAAATAGTATGAAAATGTCATTTTTTATTCAAAAAAGTCACCCAAGTCGTCTTATCTTTAAGTAGCAAAAGTCATCTTTTTAATTACCGGTCAACACCCTGTAAGTAAACCTCCGCGATCCTATGCAATGAAACAATGAAATATTTAACATGTTAGGCACTTTAAATAAAACTGATACACATCATTGTATTTTGCTTGTTGTTAACTGAGTCATCATTCGAATATTTGGCAATCCATTATAAAGCTTTCACACTTTGTTCATGGTTGACTATGGCTCTGCAGCATCCCCTATTACTTAATGAAAAAGTTTTCATGCATAATCTACAACGAACTTCATACAGACTTTTGCGAATACTTTCGAGCATATCTGACCACAATGGATCAGGGTGCGAATTGACGGGGGGGGGGATGCCGGGGATAGTCCCCGGCTGAAGAATGTAATATCCCTGGCTAGAGAAATATTAATTGATCCCTGCCAGGGATACTGTTTATCCCCTGCTGAAGAAATGTTAAACTGGTGAGTGAAGATTTCGAATTGAAGTCAAGAACTCAAAATGAAGGTTGTATGTTATCGTTTGTTACTATACTCTAAGGCGACTGCCTTAAAATTTCGTCTCTTCTCTAAGCTAAAACCCCTCAAGGGTGGCTTCCAATACAGGTACATTGTATGTAGCTTGTGTATCTGTGATTCCATAGAACAAACAATCTATGACTTTAGTTTGAATATAAGTCAGTTCCCATACGTGTCGGTGACTGCATTTGTCAAGTAATATCATGTGAGTAAAGCATTTGCACCTTCTCTCATTTTCCTTTTCAAGTATCCCCCCCTGGAGAATGTTTTCTTTAAAATGTCCCCCCCTGGAGAAAATGTTCAGTTCGCACCCTGCAATGGATTTTTAGTTTTGTCACCCCAATGGGGACTGAAAGATGCTCTTCAACCAGGGCCCGATTAACCTCTGAAGTGAGGGGAAGCTCAGTCTCATTTTGGGCCCCTTATCCCCTTTTTGTTTGGGAAAAGTAAAGTTTTAATGATTTTCTTTCATAAAAATATTTTATTCATAAAAAAGAAATTTCATTGATTTAATTAGTTCTAATCATTTCCTTTCATAAAAGCGTTTTATTCATTAATTTGAAATTTTCTTTTGATAAAGATATTTTATTCATTAATCTTCATAATAGTTTAGTTCATTGTAACGAGCTTTTACAGTATTTTTGAAATTACTTTAAACATTAACAAATAACTAAAAACTTTACCTTAATGGAACATTAAACGGTACTTACCCGGCGGTCATTCCCGCCAAACTGTTTTTTTGTCAAATGAGTTGCCAAACTGTTACCAATCGTATTCAAACCATTAATAATTTCATGTGCCCAGCATTTATTTCGGCAAAAAATCGCTTGTCTTGGCGGACCGCCGGCATAATACGTAAGTACCCATTAAACTTTATTAATTTAGTCCTATTTCTCATTAGACATGGCTTTTTTTTTCAGGAAATCTTTGTTTGTTTTGATGACATCATAAAAATCACAACACAGAAGTTAAGAATTAATTTTGACATTTAGAAGATTTTTAATATTACATATTAAAAGTCTACCCCTTTCTGCCGGCCAAATAATCCCCATAATCGAAAAAAACTCTCAACTGCACCAGATGTCCCAGGCAAAGACATTGCAAACAACCAATTTAGAAATGTTCGACATGAAGCCTCAAAACCAAGTACCACTTCTCTTCATTAAAAATGTTTACAATAACTTAAAAAGATCATTTAAAAACAAAATTTTGAATTTTTATCACAGTTTTTCAGTCATTTTCGGGGCCCCCTTCAAATTCTGAGGGGAAGCTCAAGCTTCCCGAGCCTTTTCAGTAATCGGGCCCTGTCTTCAACTCATTATATTGAGCAAAACACAGAACAGTAATCTATTATATAAATGTGAAAGTTTGTCTGTTTGTTTGTTTGTTTGTTCATCCAGGAACTCCTCCCACACCGTTGAACCGATCGGCTTGAAATTTTGCAAATACACGTAAAATGACATAGAATAGTCCGTAGGCTGCTTTAAAATTCTGGAAATCCACCCGTTCCCCAATTTTTAACGATTTTTCGCAATTTTCAGGGTAGAAAGCTACTCAAATGTCCGATTTCAGCACATTCGTGAGCATAGTTAACAAAGTTAGATTTATTTATTTATTACTTTCAATAATTCAAGTGAGACTGACGTCATTTTGATGTCACGCGTGTAAAAATGCATTAAAAACCCTAATGAAGTTCACAAGTTTTGACAAAAAATTACACCACGAGCGAAATAATAAACTTCCATCGAGATTATCAGATGCAGTAGAAAATAAAATAACGTGTTTTTTTTCTTTCTTTTTCTTCTTTCACTAATTCATGTTAGATATCACAACAGAGAATGATGTCATTTTGACGTCATGAGTTTAAAAATGATTTAGAAATCTAATTACATTAAAAGGCTTTGACGCAAAAATTTACTATTATAAAAATTCAAAGTATTTTGTTTAATGCGCGTGTTACCCTTAGCGATTATTGAGCTCTGTGATTTTTCAGCAACCATAATTACGAAAGGAAACTTTTTTAAAACGTGGGAAATTCAAATGTTGCCACAAGATGCAAAATACTAATTAACATAATGCATAGTATTCGCTATCGGTTTGACGACGGTCGTTGTATGTATTCCCAAAAATTGTGCAAAATGTCGCCAAGTTTGGACGACTTTTAACAGTATATTATCTATATCAGATATACTTTTTTTTGGTTAAATTTAAGCAACTTAACAAGATCTTGCAGGAAAGTTACATCATTAGCAAAATAGCTCCGGAGAATATTTGAAATACCGATTAGTTAGAATAACCCCAATAATAACTCTCTAATTAACTAAAGTTCTGTTGCAAGCGAGTTTTTCAATGTCGTATGTTTCAATGGTACTCCGTTAACAATCTACTGCGCGAAATAACTAAATTCGACTACCCTGGTTAGAACGCGACGCCATAGATTAAAAGTTGTCTGAAATTCGTAAACTCTGCAATACAATTTAACTCCCTATTCGCAATTTGAGCTATTCCAAATAGTTCCTCGAGATTGCACAGTTTGATGTTTTGACGAGCCTGAACCATGGTGGATTTAAATACTATTTAAATTGGTACAGCTTGGATGTTTTCTACCACCACGAGATGAAATATTTTGATGTTCTAAATACGCCAATCAGACAAGAATTATGCTTAAAAATATATGGAGATCTGTTTTAATGGGAATGCATAAATTCCACAGAATCACCAAAAAGCAGAAAACGCATCATTGGTTTAAAATATCTAATATCTTTCTTTAAATTGAGCATTAAAGACGGAGAAACGAAGATACATAATATAAATATAAGTAATAGATAGTATTCTCATTTTTTTTCTCTGTTAGTAATAGTAGATTTGTTTGGATAATATGGATTAAAGCACAGTATACCGCGTTAATAACTATTTCGTGAAATTAAGCGTGTTATATTCATTATTTTTCAACGATCGTCTTACAACTAACTAAGCCGTAATCCTACGTTGCATAATATATCCCGCGGTAGTTTCAACCAAAATACTACTTGAACTTTTTGACATTTTGTTTTCGCATAGATAGTTACGATTATATTTTAGTAAAATAGTATTCGTTTCCTACCGTGCGAAGAACGGGCACGCATCTAGTAAATAATAAAAAAGAAAAGTTTCTAGTCTAAGCAAAGTTCTTATAAGAAACGAGCGGATAAATATGCAACCGTCTCATCCTTGCTCATCACCTGATTGGACCGTGTTCAGCCAATGAAATCCTATGCGCTTATTTCCGTCTCCAGAAGCGCGCCGTTTTTGATTTTACTTTCAATTCTAGGTCCATATAGCTTATATGTAATTAGTAATTGTTAAATAATAACAATCATAAATTGTCTCAGGTTCTGCAAGTTTTTGCTATAAAACTAACAAACGTCTCACATGTTCTCTAGGAGACTCAAATTTCTAATTACAGCTTTTAATAAGTAATAAAAAAAAATAATAATTAAATATAATGAACCAAAAAGAACGTATGCTTTTTTTTCAGAAGTTGATCGCGTTCGCGTATAATAATCTATTTTAATCCGGTGATTCACATCGCTCATTTTACATTCAATCTATGTAACATATATAGCCAAACTTACGTAATATCTAATCCATACAGCTGTATGTATATAGGCCTGTCGAGAGGGAAAAGAGAAATGGAAGCCCGTGTGGAAGCCTGTATGGAAGCCCGTGGGTAAATTTCAAAATGGATTCAATCGCTCCATTGCCAGTACTTTACCCGGGGATCTTCTGGAGCGTTTTCTGGCTGACTGCGTCAGTCACTCTTTGCCAAGAGTAGTTCCGCGGGCACCTGCCCCTCCAAAGCCTCCTCGGTGGGTGTCCATCGCTCCACTTCCAGTACTTTACCCCGGGGATCTTCTGGAGCGTTTTCTGGCTGACTGCGTCAGTCACTCTTTGCCAGAATAGCAAATTCCATAGGAAGCCTTCATTACCACCAAAACGAATAGTTTATATC
>JAWZYV010002226.1:0-15890 GCA_038373885.1 Cheiracanthium punctorium
CTATAACAGACGTGCAGGGAGTGGAAAGTACCATAAGGCTAGTCTCCTCTCAGCAAATTGAAATCGTGCAGATTTTGAACAGCTTTTTAACACTTTAACACGCGGTGTCCTCGCCGTGAGGACGCGATACTCCGATGTTTTTGATTGTTTTGATTTGCGGATAATAAATTTGATTCTAATAAAATACAGCCTTATTCAGTAAACAGTTGACACGCGAGTTAATCCAAACACGAGTGTTAAAGTCATAGGTATGATATCTTGCTAATGACTTGAACATCCGAATTGGGATTAATCCCAGTATCAAATGCTTGGTGAATAAGGCCGTTAAGTAGAGTTGCACGAAAATCCTTTTCTGTTCAGCACATCACTTCCCAAAAAATGATTGATTATTTGCAAAATGGATATCAGAATTATTTTTATCAGTACAGACATTCACTGAGAGCTGGAGAATGGGATGAAAATATGCATCGATATGGAAGGAAAACTAGATAAACTGCTCTATGGTGAAAAAGTGCAGCCATTGCCATCGCTCACCAGTAAGTGCTGCGCCGCACAACCGCCTGTGTCAAAAATGTTCTTTAGCTCTGGCACGCGATAGGTGGTTCGATCGATAGCCATGCTATGCTGCTGGATGTTAAATCGAGCGATGACAACGGCTGTACTTTTTCACCATTGGGAAATGGTTGCGCTTCAAAGGATTAAAGAATGGAGTCGTGTTAAAGATTCGAAAATTTTTTTAATGCCTCTTTACGTCACAGTTCTATCGGGGCTCGAGTTATAGAAAATTCTTGATTACAGGCACAACTCGGGATGGGGGTGTTCCAGGACTGGTGTGGGCATGAAATTTTCAAAATTGACACACATAATAAAAAAAAAATCACGAATCATTGCGATAAAGTACCATTTTACCAAGAACTGGCTATTCGACACGCAGAGGCCTAAAAACATAAGCAGATAACAAAAAGCAACGCAAAATAATATGCCACATGAACTTTATTGCTGTTAAAAATGTAAAATAAAAAACATTAATAATAAAGAATTTTTCCTTAAAAAAAAAATTCCGGGGTACATTTGCCAGGGACTATAGAGTCTTACAAAATCCGATCTGTGTTTTATGCTCAATTACTAACAGCCAGCGCAGTGGCTATTGAATGATACTTGGGTCCGGGTTCGATGCCCGATTTGTTCTTAGATTCCGATTTGTGTTAAATTGACAGTCCCGTCCTAGGGATAACATGGGACGCCCACTAGGCGCCCCCATAATAAAATGACGAATATTTCGGGCTGTTATAGTTTGGCGAATAGCCAATCCGCAGGTACCAGCCTTCGAAAAAAGGGAAACAAAATCAGGATAAAATCTGAGACATACAGTTTTGCAATATTTTCCTAAATGGATGCTTCGGCGTACTTTTAAAGGCAATTTCCGTGATGCTTCTTGTAATGGGAAACCGCAAGCAGAGGATTTAAAGATCTCGAGCTCGTAACCCTTTAACGCGCAGTGTTCCCGCTCTGGGAACACCAAACTCTGACATTTTGACTGTTGCCAATCACGAAGAATAGATTTGATTTCTATAAAAATAGTTGCGGGTGACATAGCTCCACGAGAATCCTTTACTTTCTAGCACGTCATTTCCCGTCAAAAAATGGCCACGATTATTTTTAACAGCACTGACATCTACTGAAAAATGGAAGAATGCGAGAACAGCTGGATAGATTGCCCAATGCTGAAAAAAGGGCAGCCGTTGCCATCGCTCGACTTAACTACCAGCCAGATGGCGGACGATCGAAACGTTCATCGCGTGCCACAGATCTAGAGACCCTTTTTTTGACGCAGCTGGCTGTGTGCGTCAAAAAAACGGTCTCTAGATCTGTGGCACGCGATGAACGTTTCGATCGTCCGCCATCTGGCTGGTAGTTAAGTCGAGCGATGGCAACGGCTGCCCTTTTTTCAGCATTGGGAAAGGGTTGTGCCTCAAAGGATCAAGCGATGCTGGTTGCAAAAGGGGAATCTTGCCGCTATGTCTTTCCAATGGTGAAGTGAACAGGTTAAACCTGGTTTGGCTATTTTATTTTGAGAATCCCGGGGACATCGCAACTGAGGACCCGTGTCCATGATAGCTTGTTTGTTTGTTTGCGGGATTACGGCCCATTATCTATCTACACTAAGGATCTAGGAGGAAGGGGTGATGTCCTCCGTGGAGGGTCTTTCTAAGGAGTCCTAAACCGTATTCACGCTAAGCTTCGGTGAATAGCACGGAAAACTCCGAACGGCTAGGTTGACAGACGAGAATTGGGTTTGAACCAGGAATTTTCTGTCTCCCTGTTCTGTCTCCCTGCGCTCGGTCACTGGTGGGGCTGTGTCCATGATCATAGAGCGCTAACCACAATGCAAAATGGGGCAGCTACAGTGCACAAACAAGATTTAACATTAAATATATATATATATTTACTTCGCTTTCATTCGGTCTTTTTTTATTTAATTTTTCATGTAAATAGTCTCTCTTTGGTAAAATAGAAAATAAGGTGCTTCCATTTCTGAATACTGTGCTATGGAACTCACTGTTGAAGTCAGCTACAACGCCCCCCCCACGCCCCCCCCCCCCCCGACAGACACATTCTTTTCTCTAGTTGGAAAAAAAAAAACCAACACTGGAACACACCAGCACATAACAATTTCGACCGTCGCACCTGGCAAGGCTTACCCGAGATGAGGGTTTCCTTTTAGGGATGGATGCTCTTCTTCTCTTTCCCTTCTCATGGTTGCCATGGCAACCATCCTCGGCGTTTTCTTTCGAGACGGAGAAGTTTTCTGAAATGGGTTATTTGTTGTGTTTTGTGATTTATTTTTACCCTCCACCCCACCCCACCCTACGCACTACTTTTTCCGGGACTATCAGGAATCGATAGACCAGCTGATTTTTATACAGGGATGCGGATTCCTCCTGCTACATCCTCGGTATTTCCGGTGTTAGGTGAGCGCCGAGAGACAGATCATGTGACTCTTTTTGATTTGTTTTACATCATCGGTTAAGAGACGAGAGGAGCAATGCGTTTCAGTCGTAGATTACCGTTCTAGAGCAGATGCGATGAATATATAAGCATTCTAAGGAATAAATGAAAGGATAATGCGATAAACATGGGTTCTATGCTGAGGGTGCCAAATAAAGCCCACTTTTGAAGAGAATATTCAAAGGCTATTTTTATTTCCTTATTTATTGGGGCTATGTTGGAAGGAAGCAATCAATTTTATTTGAGTTTAGAGTATTATAGCAGGACAGAGACTATGAGTACCCGTGTACACTAAGCTATGAACAAAAGCGCCAAATATAGAGTTATTCCATAAGTCCTGGCTTTTTTTTTTTTTTTTTTTTTTTTTCGGTAAAAATTTGAAGACATTTAAGTAAAAGAAGATTTTTTTCTCTCTCTTTTTAAATTTTTAGAAAATTAAAAAGAAAGAGCATTATGGGTACGTTTTGCTTTTAGTCTTTAATCACGATGTAAAAACCATAAAAGCTGCTCGACAGATTTGTAAGTGTTTGGTTTGTGTTATGGCAAGCCTACACGAGGAGCATCTGTATACGGGGGGGGGGGGGACTTCTTAAGGGGCTCTAACGTGTATTCACCGTTACATCTTGAAAAAGCCGACCAGAACTTCAGACCGTTAGATTGACAGCTGCGAGATAGGCCCGAATCCGTCACACTTCAGCCGTCTGCCACGTCCAGCCCAGACAGCACATAAGCTTAAATCAAGCTTGACATTTCTTTGAATTTGACGTATTAATACAAGCTTGACAGTTCAACTCATTTTAAACTGGCAGCAAGCTTGCAGGAGTCAAGTTGAATTATCAAGCTTAAATACAGCTTGATTTAAGCTTGACATTTGATGCTCGCTTGATTTTTCCTGAAAGCGAGTGTTGATGGCGCCATCTGTGAAAGAGAATCTACATTAATTGTCTTAGCGTTTCTCAAATTTGCTGAAAGTTCGTAAAAGATGTGTTTTATTTTACTACCAGTGCCATATTACCAGCAGGGCAAACGGGGCAACTGCCGAGGGCCTACAGATTTTAGGGCCCAAAAATCTTACATCTTACACTTTTGTAGTTTTAAAATAAAATTACAAAGAATAAAAAAAAATTCAGAAGTTAAATAATTTTTTTAATTATAAAGTATGATCAATGAAAATAATTCAAATTTACATTTGCATAAATTAATTTAAACTTATTTTAAATTCTTCGAAATGCTCTATATCAATATAGCATGCCAATATGTAGGAAAATAACCACATTTGTAAAGAGAATTTTTAGCGTTAAAAAATAGCAAAATTTTTCAATTATTTGTTATTTTAAGAAATATTTACAAAAATGACTAAAGTATTTGTATTCCATACATGTTAGCAACTGTGATATAGCATTTCGAAGTAACGTTTAACTATCTGTTTCTTTGATTTCAGATTACTTAACACAACATTTGTGTTAAGTAAGTAAACCCATTCTATATTTCCAAATATGGAAATTCTTCAAAATAAAATACAATTATAGTACGAAATTGATTTCAAAATCAGTCGTTTGTCTCGATTTTGGCCAGCAGTATTGCTCATGAGTGTTGCGGTACTGAAAGTTTTAAAACGTGTGCTGCTCTTAAGTTTATATTATGTTCATGTCCCTATTAGTACAGTTTCTAAATCACACATAACATTATTTTAATTTTGATGCATCCCATGGAAAAATAAAAGAAACAAATAACACATCGCCCACTTATCAATCTGACGAGAAAACAGCGTGATAAGTCACTTCAAACTTTAGTCATAACAGCCTGAAGTTTGGTAGCTGAATGGATAACGTGCTCGGCTACGAACCGAAAGGTCTCGGGTTCTATGCCAGCCACGGACACTCGAAGGAAATAGATTAATTAAAATTTCAGCGTAGAGGGGGGAAATGCGTGGCAAAGTAAAATATGTGGGGCGAGTTCGCCGACCGGCGCCCTGTGTATTTAGGAAATTTTTTAAGCTTGAAATGCCAAGCTTAATGCAAGCTGGGCAAGTGTAAACTAGAACACTTGATTCAAGCTTGCATTAAGCTTACACGCTTGAAATTTTCAAGCTTAATTCATGCTTATTGACTTGATAAATCGAGCTTGCTGCAAGTTTGATGCAAGTTTGCTGTGCTGTCTGGGCAGTGTTTTATCCACACGACCTTGATGGGGCCAGCGAGAGACGGCCCAAAAATTATTTCAATTTGGCTATTTTTTGTCGACTTGACACTCCGTTTTAATGACCTGAAAAGAACAAAAAGTACTTATCAGCATAAAAAAATGAAAAATTAAAAACACTTTTTTGTAGAGCACACACTTCTCTGCCAAATAACATAAAATACGATGCCAAAATATTTTACGTTTCGCGCAAAAATTTCCAACTAAAAAAAGGGGGGGGCACGACGTATGTACTAATTTTAATATTAGATCCGACAATTTTTTAAGGAAATCTTCGCAATCATATTTTATTTATTTATTTATTTGAGGGGAGGGGGGGGGGATTTAAAACAAATTACCATTTTGTGTTCAATACATTTTAATATTCACGTATATTAAACATTTCATTTAACAATATGGGCGTTTTTTTTGTTTTTTTTTAATTACAGAAGTTGGTGGTTAAGTATTAGAATGCGAACTGTTTTCTCCCGTATCTTTTCCTTTAAAATGGTGCTATTTAACACCAATAACTGAAAACTTTAACGCAGTCCTCAATTATCAGTTTTCTAGCCCCATTTTTTATACTGAGCACAACCGGTAGTACTTGCTGCTTACGTTGATGGTGCCGTTTTTTGCAGCGAGAAAGGGTAGAGCTTTTGTAGTACCTAAAACGATCACAGTGTGATATTTTTATTTATGTGTGTTATTTTACAAAGTTCTCATTAATCTTTAAACGCCAGGTGGTGTTTTTTTTTTTTTTTTTTTTTTGTTGGTGTGTGTGTGTGTGTGTGGGTGTCACGTGTCACAATTTTAACCTTGCAAGCCAAAAGAATATATTAATGTTCAGCAAACATATGCAAAAGCAAAACTAGGGAAAAAAATTCATTAAGCCTTCTTATTTATTCATTTATATTTTCTTAATTAATAGTTTTTTTCCCTTCTATCATTATGACTTCGGAACCAGTCCTATAAATTAGAAAAAGAAGATTGTATCCATTGTGTAAAGAGCTAAAGAAAATTTAAAAAGTAATTTGAAAATAACTTGTCGACACCATTGACCTTTAATTGATTTTTCAAACACAAAACCACTGGCTTATAAAAAGACAAATGGTTTGAACTTTTTAAAATGAGCATGTCTTTGTGATTAAAAAAAAACAAAAACAAAAAACAATGACCTATTTTTAAAAAGACAGAATATAGATTTTAAGAAAGAAAATCAATTATTTCCCAAACGTTTGTTTGCTTAAATACCTATTTACCGGCCGGATCAATTTTCCCGCAGCCCCCGAATACTTTCAACGCATTTGCCCCTATAAAAAATTAACACAACCAAGCCCAATACTCAGTTTTCTTTTAATTCCACCCCATAAACACAGTCTAATTAAAATCACTTAATTTCCCGTAACTCCAAAAACTGACTAAGAGCTAGCTAGTTAATTGATAATTCTTCTTTTACTCTTAAAACCACTTATCTCTTTCCTACCAGATTTTCTCCCTGTTTTATCCCCACGTTAGGGAAGAACTAAGAGGCAGCAATGTTTGGTTTTACTTTCCGGAGGTACTCGACCTTTGCGGTTGCCATGGTAACCAGCGCAGGATTGCTGCTTGTGCTGTGGAAGATTGAGATTTTTCATTTTTATATTCTTCGGTTTTATTCGGGGGGGGGGGGGGGGAGAAGAGAGGACTCTCTGGAGTGATTGTTCGCGCAAGTTTAACGTCTGTTTCGAATGTCATTGTCCGTTCGCATGCTAGTACAGACTCAAGGAATTCACACTCGAATTCAAAACACTAATAGGTGCGCTTGGTTTGTGATGAAGAAAGGAAGACATCTCGCGAAACATCAAGATGCCTCGGAATTTGATGCTTAAATTAGAATGTAAATAATTTTTGTTATGAGCATTCGCTTCCAGGGCACTGTGATGTAGATCACATATTTGATATTAATTGCCATTTGTTTACTGTTTCTTATATTTAATGAATTTAAAATGGAGCATTTTAACTTTATTTCTGTTCTCATTTTTCCTTACCTCAGCTTTCAAAATTTGTATTTCGTTTTTCACCTCAATGTTATGGTGAAAAACGAAATACAAATTTTGAAAGAAGAGGTAAAGAAAAATGACAACAGAAATAAAAGTTAAAATGCTTCATTTCAAATTGATTAAATTTAAGAAATCAAACACAAATCACAAATCGCATCATCATTAATCTAAATAATAAAAGTCCTGTTCGGAACAATTCCGAGATCGACTCATCTCTCCCGGTGCATCTGACGCCATGTTGAAATTTTGATAAAAACGACATTTTTATCTCTAAAAGCAAAAACTTTTTATACAGTTTGTAAGATCTCTAAAACATTAACCTTTTTTAACTTGCAGCTACTTTCAACTCTAAATATGCAGCGAGATATCACGCCTTGAAAACGTAAACAGAGAAGAAGACGATTCATTCCTTGATTCTTTGAAAAAAATCACGGAATATAATGTCTCGCGTAGATCGATTAGATGACGTCTTAGAGACGCCATACTCCTTTTGCGTGACAAGCAATGCAATGACAGTCTTATTTAATATTTAAGCTCTATTTAACTGAAAAATTTTGATAGATTTTGGGCAAATTTATTCAGAATGTGTAAAATTTTGTTTGCACAACACTTAAACACCTATTTGTAAGAATTCTTTTTTAGAAATTGGCAACACTCTGAGATGAGAACATAAACATATATTGTTATTGTTTTTGGAAGTCACTTTTTTTTTTTTTTCATTGCTCTCACCGGAGTGTTAGCGTGTTTATATGTTGTTTTAAATGTTAACAGCGTGACATTTGTGAAATCGTATTTTAAAAGTGTTTGAGTGTTTTAGATTGTTTATTTTGTTTTGGTTATAAGCATTTATTTTTAATTCGTTTAACCGGATGGATTTTGATTTCAACGTTGTTGGATCGTAACTTCAATTTCGAATGATTTGAAAAAATTATTTTTTTTTTGTCGTAAATCCATAAGCGTTTGTATAATTTTGAATTCATTGTTGCGGGAAGTTTTTTTTTTTTTTTTAAACTTCTTAAAAAGTTGCTATTGGCTCACTTCAACAGAAAAACCGCCATGTTTTTAAACGTTAAAGGTGTTTAAATGTTGTGTTTTTGTGAAAACTTACTTTAATGGATTTTGATTTCAACGTTGTTGGATCATAGCTTTTATTTACGTTAATTTGGGGTCGTTTATTTTGTTTTTGTCGTAAATCCATAATTACTAGCTGGCAAGTCGTCCAGCATCGTTGGCCCGTGCAAATTCGCTTAAAAAAATTGCCGACCAGTAAGGTAGACTTCGTGCCTCTGTTAACTGTGTCAGTTAATCTATCGACTACGCGTCTATGATTTTATTTTTTTTAAATTGAAGTCGCGTTTCAGCAACTCAACTCTGAACTTTAGAATTTCTTTCTGTTGAATCCAATATCTTAAGAAAACAGAAAGAAAGGACATATTGAATTTAAAAATTATACGATTACGGACAAACTATTGCGCTTTCATTCAGCTGGTCGCCGAAGGCAAGCGGCCCGTAGGTTGCACATTTCTTTTTCGAAGCGGACCATGTGGTCGCCCCCGTAGGTTGTACTTTTTGGTCGTGAAGAGGCCGTCGGCAGACCAGCTGGTCGCCTGATGCGACTGCTCACCGATACGTGTAAAAGCGGCCAGTAACGTTGCATAGGCTGGACTTGAAACTATCGGACCAGCTGGTTGCCAAAGGCAGACAGCCCGTAGGTTTCAAATTTCTGTCGCGAAGACGCCCGTGTGCCATAGGTTGCACAAGCCAGTCGCGAAGGCGCGCGTGGGCTCACATTTTGGCCACGAAGCGGCCATCGACGGCTAAAACTGGTCGCCGAAGGCGGCTAGTGTTTAATATGTGATCTATATCCGCACGATTTAGAAAGTTCTTGACTGTAGGGCCAGTGTTCCCCAAAGTGTAGTATGCGTACTCCCCGGGAGTACGGCAAGGATTTGATGGGGGTATGAGTGGCCTTGTTCAACAAACACTTACAGTCCTTTTTTTTCCTTTTTGAAAGTATTTTGCGAATAACTCATACATGAGGTTTTCTTTGATTCCATCAAAACAAGGACCAGGGGAAGATCACCTGAACTCACTATTTGTAAAGACTATTGAATCTTATGAAAATGTAGGCAATTATGCTTTTCTTAAACCGAAAACTCTAAAAAGGAAAACTGAAATCCAAAAATACAACGTGCGTAAACTGGAGCTTCAGCGATTAACAAGTAGGATTTGTTTTAAAAAAAGAACACTGACTTCAAATTACTTCACCATAACGATAAATTTTACAACTGTAAAAATAACAACTCGATGATTACCCCTATAGAAATGTTGATATGTATATACTCAGGCACACAGCTAAAAAATATTTCGGTCGGATAGGGGGGTTTGACGAAATCTGGATAATCCTTCAAAATACGCCCCTGTATCTGCTTATGGCCATGGGAGCCCATAGAAATGTTTTTAGGGGGGGGGGGTCAAACGTATAAAAATTGTTCTAGGGCGGGGGACGAATTTCACGCTTGTAACAATTTGATTTCCGATTTTGCTTTGTGCATTTATGTTTTAATCATAAGGCAATATACTAAATCTCTGGAACGGGGGAGGGGAGGGGGAGGAATTAGAGACTATTCTTTCATTGATTAATCTACTCGACTACAGGGCCGGTTCCATAGGGGGGGGTGTCACACACCCCCAACTTTATGAAAAAGTACTTTTGTCGGTAAAATAAAATCGTTAGTTGCCAAAGGACTGTCGGCAAATTTGAGCTTTAACCACCAATCTGTTAAGTGCTCAGTGTATAAATTGCCAGTTCTACCGACAGTTTATTATAAGTTATACTGTATCATGAACATAGTGTGTTGTTAAGATTTTCATGCTTTTTGTGATTGCTAATGTTCAATCACTTTTGGATATGATTCCGAAATCAATATCAATGTCTGATGCTGAAACAGGCTACAAGTAGGTGAAAAACTACTTGAAATTTTGGCTGACAATTGTTCAAATGCATAAAGAAATCATGCTAAAAATCTGACGAATTAAAGAGCATTATTCCAAAAGCTAATTCGTGGTTTGCCTCTGTGTGTGACACTGCTGCTGTGTCAACAAATGAAAGATCGTTCAGTCAACTCGGTTTTATAATGAATTCTCTAAGACATAAGCGTAAAGTTTTCAAAATTATTGGTTGGGCCGGGCCCCACAACCACATATATTCACGTCAGTGGCGTAGCCAAGGGGGTGTTAGGGGGGTCAACCACCCCATGAGGAATTTTTTCCCATACAAAATGTATATTCTTCACTCCCTTATCATACACTCGTATACATATATGTGAGTTGCAGAAGTCGTAACTCCCCCATGAAAAATTTCTGGCTACGCCACTGATTCACGTACATATAACTTAGTAGTAGCTGCCAACTACCATGGAATATATATAACCACTTTTTCTACATGATTTTTCGGCTTAAAATATAGCAAAATTTTTGTGCTGCGCGCGCGAGCTGGTTGCTATTTAAAAAAAATAATTAAAAAATATTCTGCTTACAAAAAATTGTTAATTATATTCCGTAGTAGTTGGCAGCTATGACTTACTATATATAAGTGTAAATTATTGGAGGCGCTCGAGCTCTATGGATCTATAAAATTCTACACCTATGTAAGGTAAGTATCCATGTTAGTATCTTCCTACCATGTTATAAGTTAAAAATAGAAGCAGTGTAAAAAATCCAAAGGAGGAAAAAAAAACATTTTCGATGAGATAGTGCATTTTAGACACATCTGAACTTTTCTTCATTTCATACTTTACATTGCATAATCTGATTTTAATTAACCAGAGCCTGGTGAGGGCAGCTTATAGTAACATAGTCCAAGTAAAGGATTTTTTTAAACGTTTGTAAATGGCGTGAAATACTTTTTTTTATGTTAATATATATTAATTTTCTGTATTTAGTGGTAAATTATTGGGTGGGCTCAGCCCCTATTCACAATTTATTGAGGGGGCCTCGAGCCCCACGGGCCCATATAACTCTACTCCTATGCTCTAAGATCAACTATGGGAGAAGAGAGACTCTACTCGCTTTTGTCGATAACATGTGAAAACGATATTGTGAACCATGTGGATATAAAAATGTTAACCAAAATATGGTACAGTGTGAAAAAATGACGTGTTCACTTTAACCCTTTAACGCGCAGTGTTCCCGCTCTGGGAACACCATCAAACTCTGACGTTTTGACTGTTGCCTTTCACGAAGAATAAACTTGATTTCTATAAAAATAGTTGCGGGTGATATAGCTCCACGAGAATCCTTTACTTTTGAGCACGTCATTTCTCGTCAAAAAATTGTCACGATTATTTTTAACAGCATTGACATCTGCTGAAAAATGGAAGAATGCGAGAACAGCTGGATAGATTGCCCAATGCTGAAAAAAGGGCAGCCGTTGCCATCGCTCGACTTAACTACCAGCAAGATGGCGGACGATCGAAACGTTCATCGCGTGCCACAGATCTAGAGACCCTTTTTTGACGACAGCTGGCTGTGCGCGGGCACAAAGGGTCTCTAGATCTGTGGCACGCGATGAACGTTTCGATCGTCCGCCATCATGCTGGTAGTTAAGTCGAGCAATGACAACGGCTGCCCCTTTTTCAGCATTGGGAAAGGGTTGTGCCTGAAAGGGTTAAGTCCGAATTCGAATAATAAAATTTTGGTATTGGTGATGGCAAGAAACAAAAAATAGAGAAATGGACAATGAACCAACTTGAAGAAGAGACTCCTTTCATTTCGCATTATTATATTTGAGTGTATACTGTGAAAGCGAAAAAGGACCACTTCACGCACTTTCTAAATGCTAATTAAAACTTGGTTTTTTGTGAAATGCTGATAAAAAGAATTAACTAGGTCTAACAATAAATAACTTGCTTTAGTAAATATTTCTATCTCATTTCGTTAAGTGCTTAATCTATCATTATCATTATTCTTATTTATTTGAAAAATTTTGAAAGAGAATTAACCGCAAATGATGAATTAGATAAGTTTTTTATTAGATTAAAACATTTTTCCTGGAATGCACTTGAATTCATGCACATTCCAGAAAAATTGATTTTCCGATGCGAGCATTAAGCCTAAAAAGCGTCTTTTAACCAAGATTGAAGTAACTTGAATAAAAAAATATAGTATTAATATTAAAACCAAATACTAATTTCATCAATAAAAAATTGGTGCAGCCACTAGCGCAGCCAGGATTTTATTTCGGGGGGGGGGGGGGAGGCTAGGTATCAAATTGTAAGCTAAAGTTCAATTGTAAGCTAAATATCAAACTGTATGCTAAGTAAAGGGTTCCATTTCGGGTGGGGGGTGCTGCAGTCCCCCCCACCCCCCTCTGGCTCGCCCCTGGGTGTAGCGGTGTAAGTAATTTGTTAGCAGGATAGATTGAAGAATTCTGAGATGATTGAATAGTGACTATTTACAGTTTACACTTTGCTCGTAATGGCATTGAATACCACAGCATTTTTATATGTATTCGTTAAAGTAAAATTCACAGGTAAAATTGGTTTATATTTTTGAAGGCATACCGGTATATACTGTTGGTAATTTTGACTTTACACCCCCCAACATCTTTGCTTAAAACTGGCCCTGCTCCAGTACGACAATCGTCTTCATTAACCAATGAAGGCCAATCGACGCACCTCTCAACTCCACTCGTCATCGGAAAATAAATCATAGCGCTGTAACAAAAGCGCATTACTGTGCAATTTCTTTTCTTTCCCCACCCCTCCCCCCCCAAAAGTATTACTGCACCTGTACAATGCAAGTGCAAAGAAAGTAAAGGAGAAAAAAAAAAGAATATACAATCGAAGAAACAAAAAAAAAAGTCACGGTTACGTAAGTCGTAAGGGTATTTTTTATGAAAGTCAAAAAGTACGCAAATGAGGAAAAATTCAGCAACCGCCTTGGGCAATCAGTTAGTAATTTCCTTCCAAAAGGACTCTACTTGATTTGGAAGCTAACTGTGATTGTAGGAGGCTGTTTTTGGGATGGATTCAGAAGGAAGCATACATGGACTTACGGTCGTTACAGTTCTGCATTCTACAGTTAACACAATGGTAGTAGCTTAATAAGCAGATATAGTACATGGTTTGAAGAAAAAACTCATTTTTCTTACATAAATATTTAAAAAAAAAAAAAAAGAATCACTCAAAATGATATATATATATTTGGACCATATATAAATAAATTTATATATGGTCCCTTAACTTACGGAAATACGGCATTTTTTTCACTATAAATTAAACTGCTGAACGTGAAAAATTGGAATATCACACAGCCATGTAATATTACTTTCTTAAAAAGTTTAAAAAGATGAAAACTTTGTAAAATAACACGCTGAAAGGTACTTGTCGTTCGGAACACATGTTTTGGGCGAAAGTATTTCGTCCTTACCAGCAGGAGTCCATAATCAGATAGGGACTCATATTCATTTCACATTTCAAAAATAGTTTTGGCTTTCTTTAATAGAATGTGTCACTTCGCAAGAAAAAGCATGGTCAAATAAACTAATACACAAATTTGTGTTATAAATTGAAATAAAATGGCGGAAACTCAAAATGAAATTAAATTTAAAAGGGATCTCGAAAGTATTTATCACACGCTTAATTCAAACGAGCGAAATTCGATCAGTCGGAGCGAAATTTCGCTCCTTTCCGTACTTGAAAGCGCCCTTCTCCTTTAGGAGCGTTTTTCGATCACTGTGTGGAGCGAAACATTCGGAGTGAACATTATCAGTATATTTTGGTAAACAGGAAGCGGGATGTGGATTTCTCGGAGAAAGAGTACTTAAGCAGCATTTTTGCGTTAATACTGTGGGTTTTGATGTAAAAAGGTCGAAACCAACAATTTTTCTTTTCACTCCCTCTTTGATCGTTATTTTCGCTCCTTTGAATTAAGCGTGCACGAATGACGCTGAATAGGTTCGGTCGCGCTGAAGAGGATACAGATTTATTTTTATTTTATTTATTAATTTATGACAAGAGCAAAATGTACAGCTGTGAAATAAAAGACGCCCTTTTGCTCTTTATTTGGTCGTCGTTCGAATTACAGCAAAGTTATATGCACCATTCGTTTGCAAAAAATGTACACTTTCGTAAAGAAAAACTTCAAATTACCCTAAATATAAATTTTCACCAATTTTCAACGATAATTTCCGGAGGAATTGCTAATTTTTTTTTTTCGCGATTTTGAGGGACGTTCCGCAAACTGAAAAACGGCATCAGTAGATTCCGAATTTTTCGTCTTTCATTAAATTCACTCGCATTTGTTAAAAGAAATAAATATTATTTACTGGGAAAATACTGTTTCTAGTGTTAAAGTTTTTTGTCCTGAGAATATCAGGGGTAGAAATTAGAATATTTAGTCAGTGGTCCAAATGAATCATGACTCCAAAACTTCCTTGGTCCATGTATATGATTTAAAGAAAAATGCAAAACGACTGCTTACGATTTTGAAAATCTTTCTAATTTTGAATATTTGAAGGCTCTCTTAGACAGGTGAAATGTTGCCAGGAGTGAGAATCTGTTCTCTGCTCTTCTGACTACAAAATGAAAGTTACTCAGCTACGGTCGAACTCAAAAATGAAGAATCGTTTCATGATTGAAAATTTATTTGTTTGAATTTCATGTAAAAGACGCAATTATTTTTTAGCTGGCCCAATATTTTCACTGTGTTTGCTATTTCACTTTCTTCGTTTAATATTACCGGCTTCAGTGTGCAATATTTTTATAAGACTTTTAGCGGTATTTTAATTTATACTCAAATGAAAATTTAGACAGAAAAATGTGATTTTGAATGTTTGATAAAGTTGGGGGAAGGCCTAAGACCAGGTGTTTCAGATATTAATAAAGGTCAAATTTATGCCCGGAATGTTGAGGATGTTAGTTTTTCAGAAATAGGATGTTGTATTGGAAAACATAGATCTACTGCATCTAATTCTATACATGGAAAATATTTTATTTGGGGAGGGGGGGAGGGTAGTAACAGACGCTACAATAGATGCTTTATAGAATCCCCATCAAACTGTACAAACCTCCAATATATTTCCTTCAAAATTTGCTATTTCTTAATATCTCTATTTTTTATTATTTTTGTGCAAAAGAAATCTAATTTACGTTTATTTCATGCAATTTTCAAAAACATTGTCACTTAATAAATTTATATATGGTCCCTTAATTTACGGAAATACGGCATTTTTTTCACTATAAATTAAACTGCTGAACGTGAAAAATTGCAATTTCACACAGCCATGTAATATTACTTTCTGCATCTATTTCCATCGAAATTTGGCTAGGTCGCTATTCATAAATTTTTTGAATATTAATTTAATAATCCATAATCCATATTAATATTTTATTAAAAATTATAATAATATTAAATTATGTTTGGGTCATTATCAATATTATATGAGATATTAATTAAAATATGAAAAAACATTTTAACATAGGGAGAAGGGGATTATGGAAGCTCATAACTCACTCATTTTCAGTTCACATTTATTGAAAATTGGTATCCGGGGTTTAAAATGAGCTAAATTTCTTAAATATGAAGCGAAATCTAGGGGGTTCCTATTGGGGAAAAAAAAAAAAAGTTGTTGCGAATTTTAATATGGAGATGGCCCTTATG
>JAWZYV010002227.1:0-14564 GCA_038373885.1 Cheiracanthium punctorium
ATTTTTCTTACTAGCTTTCACTGCTCAAAGTTTTGAAGTATAAAACTCTGCTAAATTTAGACACTTCGCTTGACTTTCTTCTAGGAGCGACACTCTCTTCTCCATCTCCTCTTGATTTTTCTCAACTTTCTCCAACCCGGTTTTCATCTCTTCGTGTGCGGTTTTTATCTCGTCCAATCCGGTTTCTATTTTCCTCTCTAAATCGGCTTTCAACTGTTCTTGTCCGGATTCAATTTTCTTCTCTAAATCGGCTAGCCCGGGTTTCATTTGTTCCAATCCGGTTTCTAATTTCTTCTCTAAATCGGCTTGTCCGGATTCAATTTTCTTTTCCAAATCAGCTTGTCCGCTTTCATCGCGTCTTGTCCGATTTCATCTCCTTCATCATATCCATGAGCTTTTGAAGTTCTTCTTCCATTTTTCCTCTTGTCAAAACATAAACTGGAAAATTAAAGTCTTTCTTTAGAATCCCGATTCTGACACCAACTGTTGCAGAATACTCTGCTTGTTTCCTGGGTTCGTCGTTCTAAAGTCCAGTTGGTGTAGAAAGTTCTAGTAAAAAGTCCACTTGTCAGGATGGAACACAAACTTTATTGCTTCTAGAACTTCGTAGAACAATCAGCTGTACAAAATTCACAAGCACAATCAAACAGTAATGTGCTTTTAACAGTCCGCTTAGATCAGAAGCTCTCACAAATGCTGTATTTCTCACACAAAATAAAACACTTCCACAGGCAAAAATTCAGTGGAAATATACGAGAGATAACACTAACAGTCCCTCAAGACTCAGCAGTGAAGAATTTACACACAGCACTTAAAACAAAGCTTCATAAACAAGCGCGAAACACCGCTTCTATCACAGAGCAACAGCACGAGAGACTCATCGCACACTGTGAGTCAACTCACACTGAACTGGGGCTCTGACAGCGCTTGTATTTATAGGCGACGCAGAAGGTACAAGAAGCTTCCAGAAAAGTCTATTTCTCGAAGATTCTACATAAAGCGGGAATTTTGATTACGTCATAGAAGAGAAATGTTAGGTTATTATGCGTTTTTAATGCAGGAAAACCAACTTTCAGGCCCCATTGGGAAAATCGCGCCAAATGACCAAAATGTCGCCAAGCTTGGCGACTTTTGGCGAAATATCGCCCAATTTGGCGCCAAAAATAAGTCCCCAAAAGTGAAGTGATCGAGGCCCTAGGACCCCTATTTCTCGAGATTTCTAGAAACCCATAGAAAAACAATGGGGAAAACCAAACCTCCGTATCTCCGGTTCTAGTTGACCGATTTTGATGCAACAAAAAGCAAAATTTAACTATTTGAAGCGTAGAATACGAATTTTGAACTATTTTAAGCCCCAGAACAGCGGGCCTTAGTGCCCCTCAAAAATTACATAACAACGTAGAAAACCACACACCATTTTCGCACCACCACATGTCATGCTCGACTTGTACATCGCTATTCCTTAGAACACTGGACGCGGCCTGTTCTTACTCATTTTCAGAACAAATAATCCCCCTCCGAATATAATAAAAGACCTTTTACTCAAACTCTCTGCTTTCGAACCAAATATCTCTAAAAATTTTCGTTTCTAGAGGCGGCGGCGCGCGCCTAACGTTTTATATCAGGACCGAAAGCGGTCCCCCCCCCCGGCTCCGGCGAGAGCCGAGAAGTGAAGTCATTTAAGTGGTAGGACGTCTAGCCGCGAGAGACGTTAAGGCTTCCTCATGCAACTCAAAGAAATAACAAGTTTGCAAATTTTTTGTTCCCATGAAAACCCCTATTAAACCTGTTTTGGGACTGAAACCCATGAACGGTCAACTTATTCGCTCTCCGGTCCGAAGACCCCTACCTGACTCCTAGGCAGACAGCCCTTAGACATTCCTTTTAATTTAATAAAACCACCAACTACACTAAATTCGACTGTGTATATCTACAGCACCTACAGCGGAACACAACATGAGAACACAAATTCTTCACGAAACATTACCCAAGGAAATCGTCCATAGCCTGGCAATACTAAGATCACAGAGTAGGACAATTGTTCAACGGCTACTTACGTATCTTATAACCGGCGCCGTCCCAGCCTAAGATAAAATAGCCGCGACAACATGAAATTTATATGATGGTCTCGGCAAATATACGACACTTCGGCAACATTCCTTGACCCTAAGCAAATTTGTAAGAAAAACAATAGTTGTGGCGTGTGATGTACAGCCCAGGATAATATGTAAAATACATTTTTTTGATCTTAATTGCCAAATAAAGAAAATAACCGCCTCAAGTTTCGGTTCATTTTCTCGAAAGCTATTGGTTTTCCGCCCCCATAATTTGGCCAATTATAGAGCACAAAAGTCGCCCAACACTGGCGCCTTTTTGTCGCGACGGCACACCGAAGAATCGGATGATTAAGAAGACATCTATATTGTTAGGATAAGGTAGTAATTATAAATATGCCTGATTAAAGAGTCTACCAGGTCTATTCTAAACGGGCCATCGAGTGTAGTTGCACTTGTAAATTATTTTTGAGTGCTCCTGTAGAAAACCCGTTTGTATAGCTATACAGACCATTATTTTTCGTGATAGGAAAGCCTTTAAATTTGATTCAACTCCTTAAATAAACATTCCACAAATTTCGTTTTCTCATTTCAAATAGCAGAATATCTCTCCTAAAACTAGAAGTTCACAAGACCTGTTGCCTTGAGACAATTTTACTAACGGAGGACGCGTTAGAAAAAAACATTTTTACGGGGAAAATAGCCGTTGCATCACGATGGAATTGAATTGTCAGTCACACCCTAAAATAAAATAATTCATATTCCATAATTTCAGAACACTCCAAAATCTGAATTTCTCATGCTCTTTTGGAAACCGCACGGAAACTTTTTCGCAGAGTCGAGAAAGAGTTCCGCTCTTTGGGTACACAGCCCATTCAAATATCCAGCAGACGATTTATTTGTGAAAAAAAATAATAAAAATAAACTGTGTAATCTGTAAAAACGTTTTAAACTTTTTTTGAATCCCAATTGTATGACAAAATTTTTCCTTTGAAAGAGGTAATTTTGTCACCAAATGATTTACTTTATTGACTTGGGAAATAAATTTGGGTGCACTAGCGAAAAACGTTAAAATGGGGAACGGGGGGATTTTTAGAGTAGCGTAGATTGTTCTATTTTTTTAAAAACATAATAATAAAAATTTTCGGATCATACAAACGGTGTGAAGTTATTGGGGTTTTTCGACCTTGTTTTTGTAATTTTTTTGCAGAAATGGGGGGAAAAATTTTTTATCATGAAGTCTGGTCACAAAATATACAAAAGGATGATATGCTTTTAAAAGAAAAAACTTCCCATAGAGTGCAATGTATTGGGAATGTTTTGAGGTCCATAAAAAACTATAAATGTACATAATCATTTTCAATAGGGTACATAGTGCTGTAGATAAGAAAAACATTTTAAAATTTCGTAGAAATCTATTATATTTACGCGATTTTAAAGACAGGTGGACAAACCAAATCATTAACACTTTTCAACCTTGTTGAAAGTATATTCTTAGTGCTTTTTGTACTGGTGAAGGGCGAATCATATTCAGGCTTGCCAGATTAAATGTTAAAAGTCCCAAGGGTTCCCAAAATTTTAGGTGTATCCCCATGTTTGGCGATATCTTCCATATTTTTCGGAAATGAGAAACCCACAGTTTATTTTACTGGAATTTGATGTCTAGTTCTGCAAAAGAAAGTAAAGTTAGTTAGAATAGCCCCTAAAGGGTTTTTTAAAACGTTTTGTGGGTGAATTTAAGATAGATTTAATTTTGTAGAAGTGCTTTAGGGAGCAGGAAAAGGCAAATTCGCCATAAAAGATCATGATGACATTCCAAACGTAATTTATATGGGTCAAATATAGTTAGAATATGGCGAGAAATTTTGTAAAAAGTTTATTGGGGATTTTAATTTAATTTTTTAAAACCAAAAAAATTTTATAAACAAGGAAGACATTATGATATACCATTTGTTTACATCCTTTTCAACAAGAATTAGATGTATATTCTCTTGTACTTGTATATGTACAATTTATATTTGTATATGTACTAATATATGATACTCTATGTATGTAGTTTGTACTGAACTATGTTATTTCTAATATTGAAAGTGCATTTTAGAGTTTTGGAGAGATGGAACAAAAAAATATTCAATAAAAAGGAAAATGACTTATGTTATTAAGGCTATAAAAAAAACGTTACCCATGAAGATGGTTTGTGTTTTTAAATAGCTTTTTTACAGGAACATTCAAAAGAATTCAAAAATTACGATCTTGGCAGTTCGGACATTAATCTATTTCAAGCGCAGTAAAAATAGATTAAAAATTTTTATCACATACCCCCAAAATTCCCCAGAATTAACCCTCCAAGCGGCTGAGACGTAAAACCCCGTTCATTTCATTCCAGTTTTCACAGCAATCATCTATAATTTAAATTATTTATCCCAATATCATAAATTTTTCATGTTAAGATTATGGGTATTTAGGAGTTAATTTTTAAAAAACAAATCTTTCCCTATCTTTTATTTTTTAAAAAATTTTTAAAGCTGCATGAAAAATTTCCCTGAAAAAAAAATTTTACATTATTTGCCCATTTCCAAGACCCAGAGGGTTAAGGCAAAAAATTGCCAAATTTTGGCCAAAAAAATATGTTTGTTGTAAAAAGTGTTTTAAAATGGATGTGTTTGGCATGATTTATCTTTTTTTGTTAAATAATATTGTTGGGGCTGCGTTCTTGTAAGCACACTGATTTAAGCAAAAAAAACAACTGCTATATATTTTAAAAAATGTTTATTAAAGCAGTGTTCGGGGTTAATAAATTTTGTACATATAAAAAAAAAATATTAATATACAATGAATGGATGAATTTTTGGGAATTTTAATCAAGGAAAAATAATTTTTGATTATAAACAACCAAACATTTTTTAAACCGATATCTTTTCGGATCTGTGTATAATTTATATTCGGAATCATCACTATCAGATAAAATTAGGGTTTAGAATCTGTATCAAATGGCATTACCTTTTCTTTTAAAACATTTGTGGTTTTTAAGCCAGTTTTTTTTAAAAATAGATTTAAAAATTGTCTTTTTTGAACTGTAATATTTTTCTTGTAAATAGAATTTTTTGGGTGATTTTTTCATACAGTTTTTTGCACTTAAAGGGGATTTTTGGGTTGAAAGCTTTTTGGGATCTGTACATTTTGTTTTTTTAGGAGTTGGGCCCAGTTCATTTTCATTTCTATAGTTGTAAAATCATAATCTTTATTTGTGCTTTTAGATGATGAATCACTAAAGATTCATTGAAAAATTTTTTCAGAAATCTCATTTTTGTGGAATATCACTCTCTGTAAAATCATATCTTTGCTACAGATGGAAGGGGACACTATCACAATATTTTTGGGCTCATTCTTTACGGGAACTGAAATATAAATTGATTCAGCACACTCGGGGAAACATCGGGTTTTTGAGAGTCACTGCATCTTCTTTGGTAACAGGATTTTTAAAACAATGTATCTGATTCAGAAGACTGTTTGACATATCTCACGTTTAACACAGTTTTAAAACATACTTGAATCTATGAGCTCCGTGAATGATTCTGGGATTTTCCCTTTTTTTTAACACTAGTTTTTTTGGGGGTTTTATTTTCAATGAGTTGGAAGTAAGTTTGGTTCAAAAATATTTTCTATTTTCATATGTAAAAATTAATTTAACCTTAACAGAACGGGAAAATTGACAAACTTTTATTGTTTACGGACCTGGGGAGCTCAAATTGAAATTTGTCATCTTGACTTCTTTTTCAGAATAATTCATTGTTTTTATTTCTACTTGACAAAAAAATGACAAAAATGGTCTACTTTTATACCCGCAGAAATTAAAAAATACTTGGGACCACTCCCTTCAAATTCTTTCTCAAATCACTTCAATTCTTTTTTAATTTTAATTGGCTTTCATGATTGTGAACCTACAATATAAATAGAAAATTTTTTCAAAACTAACAAAATTAAATATTACTCCAATAAAATTTTTAAATAAAAAAAATTAAAAATTTATACAAAAGAAAATTTTTTGAAAAGATATTTCTGTATCAAAAACAGTGAAAACTTCCTGAAAACCCCACTATAATTCTAGCCACCTTTCGGGGACCGTTTCGGCCCTTTTATGGTTCTTTGTGGGGAAATGTACAACCTGGGGATAAATTGCCCACCCCTAAGGGAGACTTCATGCCTCAAAGTTACTGTGTCAGTCTCTAACGATACATCTTATTTTATTTTTAAAAAATTTTGGGGTTGTGTTTTTAACAACTCATCTCTGAACTTTAAATTTCTTTTTGTTAATCCAAATCTTAAGAAAAACAAAGAAAGCAGAGTTCAGAGTTGAGTTGTTGAAACACAACTTTAATTTTTAAAAAAAAAAATCAAGAGTATTGTTACACTGCACAGTTAACACCCCCCTCTATTCAGCTGGTTGCAAAGGCAAGAGCCTGTAGGTTTTCACTATTTTTTCCCCGAAGTGGCTCGTTGACAGAAGGTGGTCACCAAAGGCAGGTCACGTAGGGGACACTTTTTGGGGGTGAAAAGGCTTTGGAAGACCAAACTGGTCACTAGATGCGGCCGCTATGAAACATGTAAAAAAGGCCAGTATTATAGGTTGGGTTGTGAAGGGGCGACCAGTGGTCTTAAACATGGCCTGTGCTTTCAATTTACCGCCGGGAAGCGGCCAAAAGGGGCTCTAGGTTGACATTTTGGGTGAAGCAGCCAAAAGCGGCCAAAAATAGTCCCCGAAGGTGGCAGATGAAAATTGACATAGAAAACCGATAACAGGACTTGAGGCTTTTCTGGGACTTTTTAAAAATTTGCATGCTTGTGGTCTTCCCTTGCTTGAATAAATCAATAAAATTTTAAATTTTATATTTTTTTAGTAAAAAGGTTTTTTTTTTTTTTTAAAGTTTGCAAAAGTAAGGACCGGAAGGACTCCAAACTTGCATTTCGTTTTTCATCATTTTTTGGGTTCAAATGCATTTTGGGGGGCTGGCTTAGAAGCGGATTTAAATTTAAACCATAGACTGAGAAAAACCCATCGGAATGAACGGGGTCTAGTTGAAATTTTCCCCTAATACAGTGATAAACAGAACTATTGGGTTTATGCTACACTTGGCAAAAAGAGTTGAGGAGTGTTTTGGAAACAAGTGGTGTTTCAAAGTACTGTTTTTAGTTCATTTTTAAAAATTAACTTCCAAATGTAAAGAAATCAAATTTGGTTTTTCAAAGTTAAGGTTTTTTAATGTAATTTCCAATTTTAAATTTTAAATTATAAAATTTTTGGTTATCTTTTAAAAAGAAAAAAAAAAATGAAATTTAACTGCTTTTTTAAAGCCAACTTTGCAAAATTTTATAATTTTAAAAAAAACTGTTAAAAACTTATCAATTACCTAATATATGCATTTGATAAAAAAGCATTAACCAAAAAATTAAAACAAGTTTGGGGTATTAATTTAGCAACAATGTGAAAAATCCGAGTGGAATTTTAACCCCCGGTTAGCTTAATATGCGTCGATCCCCGTAAATTTTTTGATGTTTCTAAAAATTTTCAGCCTAAACACTCCAAAATCCCAAATTTTCTTGAAAGGTTGATAAATCACTTTTTTAAAAGTTTAAAAAAATGCTTTATTTATTAAAAAATGCCCAAAAACCCGTTTTAATAAGATTTTTGTAAAAAAATGTAAAATGCTAAAAAGACATGAGACAACACATTTTTCCAGGAAAAAACAGCATTAAAAATTTTAAAATTTTGGGGTTTGCAGATGTTTATAAAGAAAAATTTCACCCCCCCCAAAAAAAAGCTAATTTTTTTTTTAGATTTAAAAAAAGACACAAATTTAAAATTTTAAGGCATTTAAAATTAAAAACTCCTGAATTTTCGGTATACTTTGCAGAATACCTTTAGTATGTACGTTTTTCTTCATTCAAAAACCCAAATCAAAAATTTAGAAAACTGCTTTGTATTTTTAAAATTTTAAAAAAAACCAAAACTAAGGCACGAAGTCTTTAATATTTTGTTTTTTAAAAAAAACACTTGTAACAAAAAACAAAAGCGAAGTAAGGGGTTAAAATGTGGGCATCTCTTTATAGGGCAATGCTGGGGGCCTATTATTATTTTTTTATGGGAACACCTAATGCTTTTTTAATGGCAAAGTTCACTCTTAAAAAATATAAAAAAAAATAAAATTGAAAAAATTTAAATATAAAAAAATTAAAGAAAAATTTGGCATATCAAAAAAAACCCCATAGCAAAAAACCGTGGGCACGGCGACAAGTCGCGGCACAAAATCGCTTTCGGGCGTTTTTGTCGATATTTAAAAAAAAATTTTTAATTTTCTGCCGTAAAAAAAAAAAAAAAAAAAATTTTTAACTTCTGAAACTTCGGGAAAAAATTTTCCCCCAGCGCGTTTCCTTGTCTCCGCTTGCGTGACGTCACTAACGCAAAACGCGCGAAAAAGGGAAAGGCCCCAATATAGCTTTTTTACACCTCTGCGCCCTCCCCGGTTTTACATTTTTTTATTTGCCAACGATATATTTTTATTCCCCTGCACCCTTTTGGATTGTTTTGCGCCCATTGCAAAATGCATTTATTAAAACGGCCCCATCAATAAATACGATTAAATACAATAACCCATCAAAAAATATGAATGATGATTTAAAACGGGCCCTTTAACAAAAATACCTTTTTTAAATGGAAAATTTCTCACAAAAAATTACTCGTTAAAATGCCTTTTACAAATGCTCTATTTTTTAGGGAAAGGTATTATTTTGCATTTCATTACCTTTGAAAGAGTGAGTAACCTGAAAGTGCCCCGTCTTGCCGCAATGTTTGTTTTTGCTCGTGACTCAAGTGGGATTGAATTCTCTCCTAACGGCGTTCTTTTTCGTTGTGGTATTTCGCCTTAGGAAAACATGCTCGGGGAAGAGAAAATAGTGTAGAAATGTATGAAAAAATCCAAATATTTCTAGATGAGTGTCGGGTGCACCAGACGTGTACGCAGTTAATTCCTGTCTTCTTCTGTTTTAATTGGTTTGCAACAGTTGGCATGAGTCTATATTCGTTCTTCTCTTCTTGTTTTAATTAGTTTTGTACGCAATTTGCAAGTTTTTTTTCTCTCTTCTTGTTGTGTCGTAGAACTGCATGCTTGGTAACTCTATTCTCAAAACCGTGCTTTCTCTTAGTGCGGCGAATTATTCATGATGTTTATTTAGCAGATATGTCTCACTAACCATGAAAATAAATTACGATACTGATAGTAGAAAAAAGTTTGTCTTATCGCAGAAAACTGTATGTTTATGCGAATTTCTGCAAAAATGTAAGTGGGACTTCGTCCATGGAAATTGATCACTGGAAAATTGGGTCGCATTTGGAGACGTAATTTGGCTGTAATTACAAGCCAGTGTTGACAATATAGTTTATGAGCTGTATGAAGTTTTGCCGCAAGTAAATTAAAGCGCATGAATTGTAGTAGACATGATTTTGGCATGAGTACACATTGCTAGAGTAATGATAGCTGGAAAGGTTGATTGTAGCGACGCCCGGTTGCGCCAGGTCCTGCGACCGTTTTTTCGCTCTAGCCACTATACTTATCCCTGAAGAGCGTCCGAGAGACAGACTTCTCAGCCCAGTTGATCCGTATGCTCTAGAGACTTGAGAGCTACTCAATAGAGAATTTTTTTTCAGTAATCTCCATGACTGATTGCTCGAGAAAAAATAGTAACCCCCCCACATTGTGTATGTTTGGCGTGCTTTAAGTGTGGTTTCACGGTGTTATCCATATTTGTGTGGACTGACAAATTTCTCGAATCGAGTGGTCGAGTTATAACTAAGCCATATAAAAGTTGTTTCTCAACCCTAGTACTGCCCCTCTTTAAGACGAAAGACCAGATGCACGTTACAAATGGACCATGGAAAAACACTGACCCCTCTATGCCATCAGACCGTCCTGCAGCGTACGGGCAATCGCTACTCGAGGAGACTGCGCTGGCCTCTGAGAGTAGTGCGAATATTCTCGCCGGCGGCTATCATCGTCTAGTTGTTTTCATCTATGGCGCCTTCGAGGAACGACCACCAGACCCCCCCGCAGTCCCCTCTTGATATAACGCCGCTGCTTTTGCTATTATTAGAAACAGTGGAGTGAATTTCGTCAGGATATTAGGCTAATTCAGGACTAGTGAGTAGAAGATTATGGTATTTCTAAGATATACAAATGCATATGATCGCTTCTCTAGAAAGTGTTGGATAAAATGTTATCAACAGTATTGACTGTAGAATGCAAGAAAAGAGAAGAAAAGTTAAGAGGAGGAAAGGTTTAAATGTAATTCAGAGGGAAAAGATGTAGTAGGTCTTGATAGAGAGAAATAACAATTGTGCATGTTAATCTAACAAGTTAGGTTTATTTCTTAGTAATTAAACGAAATTAATCATATTGAAGACTCAGAGTTATAGAGCTGACTCAGAAAAGTCAAATAAAGAAAAAAATCTCAAAAAAAAAAAGTTGTGTAATAAAGTGTAATTCCGGAAGGAAATGTATTTGTTTACTTTATGAAAAGTAATGGATAAATACTTTACTGATCTGAACGAGTTAATGTTGTGATATTTATGATTTTAATCAGCTAGTTAACAAAACTATAGTCTAGCCGTAATTGTATAGAATAATAAAATTGATGGTGAAGTTCCTAACCGAGTTAGATTAATATTATCTTTATTAGATAAGACATTATGCCAAATTGAAGTTTAAAGAAAGATGATTTATTGCTTTTTAAGAGGGAACGTGCATTACTCACCAAAAGTGTCGTAAGAATCAGATTTATCTTTCGGTTGCTGTATGCTAAGATGTATAAAAAGATTTTTGAGGACACCTTATTAGTGTGAAATCTCTAGTATGCCAATAATGATCACTCAGAAGAATACTGCAGCACTTGAGAGTTCCTACACTACAGTAGCAGATTATCTGATTGAAGCTAAACAAATCTTTTATAAGATGGCACTTTTCTCCATGTATCAAGATTTCGTCTGACAAATTACAATCTTTAGAAGTACATGCTGAAGGCTTTAGTCAGATTATGTTTTTGTATATTAAGAGATATAAAGATTTAAAAATTTTTTTCTACATGTGTTCTTTATTACAGTTCTATCTTATAAAATCTTTGGGGGGGAGCATGGATAGGAAATTAGCCTTCAGGTTTTTTTTCTTTTGTAGTTTACAGGAAATCATATGAAGATATAGTTACATTTTAAGTTGTTGATTACACTTGTAAAACGTAGAAATACAGCACAAAAATCTATATAGAGAGATGTAATATATGATGTATCTGAGATAATCCATGGCACAGCCTTGATGTAAATATATATTTGAAAATGATACCCCCCCCCTTATTTTTTGATTGGCGACAAAAGAATCCTTATTTTTTAGATAAGATAGTAGAGAGATTTTTAGAAGAAATCAGATTTTTGTAAACAATTTGTGAGAAAAATTGAATTACTTTAAATGTGCCAGTTTAAAAAAGAAATTTCTTTTGATATCCACAATGATACATATTAGTTGAGACTTGAAATGCTAGCCCGGTCATTCATTTGGAACTATAGTTTAGAAAGAAAAAAGATGCTAGAAAGCGGTAAAACTATTTCCTTACGAGGAAGATCGTTTGATTAGCATGACACGCAAAAATAAAATATAAAATTATTTAAATAATGTATACTAGTGTAAATGATCGGCTAAAATCTATAGACTATAACATAACATCTTATATGTAATAATAAGTTTTATGTGATATATTTTAAGAATAAAAGACTAGTGCATTTTGTTAAAAAGACCTTATGTGTCATCGTGGTTCATTGAATGAGCAAAACAGCAAGAACTAGAAAGAGTGTGTGTGTGTACAAGGGCATCGCGCACAGATAAATTTCCCTAGGGGGAGGAGGGTGGCACAAGATGACTACTTCAACCGACGTATGGATTCCCAGTCGTGAAACTAAGAGCAAAAAAGCTCAAGGGAAAAACACTGAGAATACAAGTAATCCAGCAGGGGGAAGTGGGCCCCCACCCCTCTAGCCCCTATGCTAGTCGAAAGATCGACCCAGGTAGTGTGTGAGAGGAGGAACAAATAGCACTATTTCAGTAACTTGAATTATTAAAATGGTGTTACATCCAACAGCTGGATGACAATACAAAGTTTGGTATATTGACTCTGAAAACAGAAGGAAAAAAAAAAAGAAGAACTCTAACTATGCCACCGATAAGTCAAAAACCACACTATTACAAACCCTACAAGTTTGTGGAGAGGAAAGACCTAGGTCCTTTCAGAGTGTTTCAAAACCAGTGTTTTCTTGTTAATATTCGCTAGCTCTGACCATATACTTTTGTTGCAGGGAAACGCAAAGTACCCTTAGTTGTAAAATCACGGCGCTGTTCCTTTTTTATATTTATCCCGCGCGTGGACTTTTTTTTTTCCTTTCTGCTAGAGTTCAGACAACACTATGATTAACAGCAGAGTTAAGAAACTTTGCTTGGTTTTATGTATGGAACCTAGCTGCATACCCGTTCTCCGCACGGTAGGAGACGAACATTTTCCTTACACACATATAATTCGAAATTAAACCCGTGATAGGAATCTCTAATAGTGAAAAATTGCTGGAGTTCTTACGAAAAGCTGACTTCGTGAAGTGGAAATTGGGAGACGATTGCCACATGGATGACCACAAAAACTGCGGTCATTGTGAGTCACTGTGCGATCAGGAAAAAGGTAATGAATTTCATTACGTGTGTATGTCAGAGCGAGAACGTCTTCTCATTTCGATAAAATGCACCTTAACTTCTCTACAACATATTAATTCTTCTCTTGTAGGTTTTAATTGCTATAAGAGCATTCATAACGTGTTAGAACGAATGTTGCGAGGGGCAACCCGACTGCTCTGATATTTCGTAGGGCCTTAAAAATGAGTTCAAAATTATCGTATTCTACGACGCTTGCAACATAGATAAAGATTTTGCTTGTTGTCGTTGCATGCATACTATCGTGGCCGATTAGAACCGGTGATGATACGGAGGGTTTCGGCTCGCTCCCCCGGTGTTGTATCTTAATGGGCTTCTAGAAATCTGCAGAGACAATATGTAGTCCTTAGAGAGGCTGTAGATCGCATTCACTCTTTGCTGAGGACTGACTTTATTTATTGGGACGTCCGCACAAATTTGTGCTGACTATTTTGCCAGGTAAGTCGCCAATATAGTCTTGGGCGACTTTGTTCTAGGTCATGTGGACTGGTCGCGCTTTGGTCCTCCAAATGGAGCCTGGAAGTTGTTTTTTCCTGCATTAAAAACGCATAATAACCTAACATTTCTCTTCTTTGACGTAATCAATATTCACGCTTTATGTAGAACCCTCGAGAAATTGACTTTTCTGGAAACCTCTTGTACCTCCTGCGTCGGCTATTTATAGAAGGCGTGCATCGCCCCGAAGAGTCAGTTGCGAGTTGAACATTCAATGTGTGAAGAGCTCTGAGTACGCTTGTTTTGTGTGAACTGATAGTGCTATAGAAGCTGTGTTTTAGCTTGCTTTGTGAAGCTGTTTTTTAAAGTGCTGTGTGTAAATTCTTCATTGCTGTGTCTTAAGGGATAGTGTACTATATCCCTTGAATATTTCCACGGAATTTTTGCCTGTAAAAGTGACTTATTTTGTGTGAGAAATACAGCATTTGTGAGAGCTTCTGATCCAAGCGGATTGTTAAAAGCACGTTACTGCTAGATTGTGCTTGTGAATTGTGTGCAGCTGATTGTTCTACGAAGTTCTAGAAGAAATAAAGTTTGTGTTCCATCCTGACAAGTGACTTTTTACTTGAACTTTTTACACCACTGGACTTTAGAACGACGAACCCCAGGAGTAGCAGAGTAATTCCGCAACATTTGGTGTCAGAATCGGGGTTCTAAAGAAGGACTTTAATTTTCCAGTTTATGGTTTTGACTAGACAAAAAATGGAAGAACAACTTCAAAAGCTCATGATATGATGCAAGAAATGAAAGCGGACAAGACGAGATGAAAGCCGCAAGACAGATGAAGCCGACAGACGAGATGAAAGCCGGACACAAGAACAAATGAAGGCGGATTTAGAAAAGAAAATTGAAGCCGGACAAGAAGAGATGAAAACTGGGTTGCAGAAAATAGAGAAAAATCAAGAAAAGTTGGAGCAGAAGATAGAGAAAACCCAAGAAAATTTAGAAGAAATTAAGCAGGGCCAAGAAGAAATGGAGAAAAGAGTTTCTCTCTTAGAAGAAACTCAGACGAAATATGAACAAAGAATTGAAGGGAATGTTAAGGAATTACAGCAGGATATTTGCAGAATGCGTGAAGAATGTGAAGCTAAAATTGAAGAGAAATGTGGACTCTCTCGTACAAGCTGGGAAAGTTACCCGAAAACATCAGGTTATCTTCACACCGCCCCAGCAGTGAATACTTACTGCCTATGACGGAAAGACTCCCTGGGAAGCTTACAAG
>JAWZYV010002228.1:0-15598 GCA_038373885.1 Cheiracanthium punctorium
CGCATTAAAAATTAAATAAATTATCCTATTACTAAATTACACTAAATATTTCATAGTAAAACACATGAAATTTTAAATATACAGAATTTCTCCACGGAAAACTTCACATTAAAGTTTAGTGGCAAAATTTATAAAAATGTACACTTACTTCTTACGGCCATGAGATTCATTGTAGTAACACTCTTTTAGAGAAAATTTTACCACGTGGTAATAGTATCCTAGATTCACACTTGAAAATAAATCACTGTTTTCCCTGAAGCGACTCCTCACACACAAACAGGTTGTGTTCCCAGGAACAAAGACGTACGGATAGGGGCAGATGGAATTTTAATAGAAAAACTTAGAATTTTCTACACAAGCGCCTGGAGACTGGTATGCCACTTCTGATTCTGATTGGCTCTTCGCATCACGTGACTTCTGTAGAGCTCTGATTGGTGCTCTTCGTTATGTGTATTTCCTCTTCATAGTGTGTTTGTGCTGGCGAGATTACTGCCATGAAGCTCGGGAGGAGAAACATCGACTTGTTATCCAACTTGGACCAACTACGCAGTATGAGAATTGCCGACGAAACTGCGGCTACCATTGATTGCGCCATCTATTGACGGTAGCGGAAAACAACATCGCGCGCGATTTAATGCTTCTCTAATTGGGATTTATTCATTTATGCTGAAATTTCATGAAGTATACACTAACATTTGAATAAATAAATATGATAATTAATATGCATATATAATAATTTTGTTTCTATATTACTTAGTTACAACGATGTAACATCAGTTTGAAAATTTAATAAATTAATTAATAATTTAAATAAATTCTCTTTAAAACTGCATGCGAACGATATAATAGATCAGTTTTTGACAAATATTTTTGGTAGCAATTCGCTAAAAATTAAAAAATATTCCCTGCCTTCTTTCAGGCTATAAATTCCTCTTATATACCCGCTCTTCCACATTATATTTTATTTATTATTATTATTTTTTTTTGTCTTTAGTCTTAAAGTTGGTTAGTTAAACCAAAAAACCAAAACAAATATGGAAAGAGAAAAACATTTAACGCCGTTTTTCAGCACCACCAGAGCCTGATTATAACCAACAAGGGCCCCAGGAATTGATGAATTTGGGGGGGGGGGCATCTATTAAATTTGTTTTATTTTTCATAAAATTTTGATATAAAGAAGGATGTTTCAGAACAAGATTTGAAATTGGGGCAGAGTGGCTATTCGGACCGGCCGGTGCGGATAGCTTACAGGCTATTCGGCTCGTTCTGTAGTGCTGCCATCTATATTTAAATGTTCGTACTAATAATTCACCAATAATTTATTTAAAATTGTATGTTTACTTAGACCAAAGAAAACGAATTTCGTCCGCAATTTCTATTTTTAAAATTTATATTTAAGCTTTGGTCTGAAATGAGTAAGCTTTTAATATCAGGTATAAAACTACAAAAATTTAAATTCCCGTTAATGAAATTCAGTGTAAGCTTTACAATAAAGGCAATCGTAAGTTTCCGAAAGGTTTGACGACTGGAAATAGAATTGCATGAAAATTCTTTTATACATATTTAATGTATTCATGACGTTATTTTATACGTATGTAAAAGTATCAAATGATACAAACAATTTTGCAAATTTTTATACAATTCCAATTTTAACGATCATTAAATTCATCGGAAATAATCCTCGCTTGTTAACTTTGCTTATTATTTTTTAAATGAATTTTACATATATTTTTATGTAAACTATTATTTTTTTAAACATACTTCAAGTTTGCAATATATATGTGGATAATAATTAGTTCTGCTGTGGCAACACCACTGAACGAACTATAACTTCAACTCCCGCCAGTTGTTCCCCCGCCAAAGAACACTCTAGACGGAGAACGAGACTGGGCAGACGTTCGATGTTTAAAGAGCAGAATAGCTCTCTTGATGTTATTTTTATTTTTATTTTTATTTCTACCTCTCAATGTTTTTAAATGTTAGTGTCGTCGTTGTGTTAAAGTTTCGTCTCATTAAATGTTTAAAAAGATTAACGTCTATTTAATTTGGAGCGCTAGCTCCATCCTACATGGGTGCTCGCCGTTCGAATCCACATCCCCTAGATACAGTACCGGAACTAAAAAAGTTAATACTTTTCTTGTAATATTTATTGTTCTTGTGATTTATATGTCAGCGAAATTAAAAGTGATGTGCTACTGAGGATAATATATTGATGGAATGTCGTAACAAGAACAGAAACACAAACTGTAAGTACATTCTAATCATATTCCAATTATTTGATGCATACGTTGATGCTTGTTCAAGAAAATGTCGATGATTAATGAAATGCTCATCTCATTCAAGATATAAGAAAACTGAGGAAATATTTCAACGTTATTTTGATGCAAGAATTTTTTAATTGATGCGAAATTCTTTTTTTGATGCGACTTTGCGTTGACTTTATTACTTCTGTTTTCTTGGCTTTCTACTTTGATGAATTTATTTGATGATTTCGAGGAATAATTTGATGAATATTTTGATGCGTTATTTGAAAGATTGGTAATTAGAAGTTTGGTTGAATTATATACCTTCGTTTTCTTGAACAGCAACATTTGAAGAACACGTATTTCGTATATATTTTGATTTGTTGTGAATGGAATACAGTTTTGAAACATATTATATTGTTATTCTGATGCATATTTTTGAGAACAGTCTCTATATTCTTTTAATGAGATTTAAATGCCTTAATGTGAAGAAAATGTTTGATACTGAAATTCTATTTTAAATTCCGAAGTGTTTGAGTTTTGATCTTGGTTTTGCATATCTGTGTACAGTAACTATTTGAATATATAATCATGTCTACTCTCAGCGATTACCCCAATATCGCAAAATCGTTAAAAATTGGTAGTACGAGTCAAATAAAGGTTTTACATCGCTTAATTTTTGGTACAGACAGCGATAGACAAAATCGCGCGAGATTACGCAAATTTACAGGTTTCCCACAGCCATTCGAGTTAGAAGAAACGAAACAAAAAGTACTTAAAGAGTTCTCACTTAAAGACCTAATTTCTATTTGCAATTTACTTCATTTAGAATTCTCAACTGACCCAGATAAGTGTGCTAACACCATTCTTACGAGTCTTAATGATTTATCGTTATTAAAAGCAGATTCTTCCGATCTTTCGGAAAGCGAAGTCAATGATTCACATCCGGTTGACAGTTCATCTCAAACAAATAACGTCGTGGGTGAAAATAGTACTCCCTCCCCACCCTTCCCTGACGCAAAAGAATTTTCGGATAAGCAACAGACACAGATTCCTTTTAGTGAATCAGCTCAGAATTTATTGCCTTCAGTCGAAACTACGAGTTCCTCTTTCCAATTATTTAGTCTCAAAGACGTTGTTGATTTAATAAAACCTTTTTCGTCTCGCGATAATTATAGCATTGAGAATTTCATATCCGACGTTGAAGAAATTTTTTATTTGTACCAAATAAACAATCCAATTCACCAAATTACTTTTGTTAGAAAATGTTTGACTGGTCCCGCTCAAACTTTAATTAGGTCCATTCGTGGAATCACAAATTGGGAACAATTGAAGCACCATTTGCTAGAGGAATTTTCCGACAAAATTAACAGCATTCAGTTACATCAATTAATGGAATCTCGACGTATGAAACCGTTTGAAACCCTACAAGAATTTGATGATCCCTCCCTGATTGAATATGTTATAAATGGAATTCCAGAATCATCACACAATAAAATTTTCCTTTACGGTTGTAAATCCATCCCAGAATTCAAGGAAAAATTAAAGATTTATGAAAAAATCTTTAACAGTTCTCAACATTTCAGACAAAATAATCAGAAAAAATTCGATGATACCAACCTTAATGTGAAACTCGACGATAAACGTAACCGAAATACACAACCAGTATGTTATTCTTGTGGCTTGAAGGGTCATAAAAGCAACCAATGTTTGAATAAGTCACTTGGTAAACAATGCTATGGATGTAAAAATTTTGGTCATGTTCATGCTAATTGTCCCAAAAGTTCTCGAAATTCGAAACCAAAACCAGAATCTCAAAAACCTATTCCTGATAAAACTGTAAATGGGCTATCTCCTCAAACTTCATCGAAAAATCCCATGCATGTTGACATTCAACTTGCAGGAATTCAATTGACAGCACTCTGTGACATTGGGTCACAAGCAACCCTTATTAACGAGAAAACACATCGAAGAATCGGTTCGCCACCATTGCATTCCAACACCATTCCCTTTTCAGGAATTGGCCGAAACGAAGTTCACAGCCTCGGGTTTTTCCAGGATTCCATCGAAATTCAAAAGATTACTTTACCTGCTAAAATACATGTTCTAAAAGATGACTTGATTCCTTTTGATGTGATTATCGGAAGCGACTTTTTGCAGCAAACCCAATTTGCATTTGATAAAGACGGTATTCATTTATGCGGTACGCTTGATGATAACATTTTCGTTAATATTGCTAATATTTCTAATGACCAAACTTTTCCATTTGATCTTTCACACATTTTGAATTCTGAAATTCGTGAGGAAGTTCAAAATATCGTTACTTCCTACAAACCCCATAAAGTTAAAGACACTGAAATTCAGATGACTATTTTATTACAAGATGAAATACCCGTAGCACAACGCTCTCTAAGACTCCCTTTTGCTGAACAGAAAATTGTGGAAAAACAAATTCAAGATTGGTTAAATGATGGAATTATTAAACAAAGTTGCTCTGATTATACCGCCCCGATTGTTCTATGTAAGAAAAAAACTGGAGATTACAGACTTTGTATTGATTACCGCAGGCTTAATAGAAAAATGATAAAAGATAAATTTCCCTTACCACTCATAGAAGAAGCTTTAGATAAACTTGGAACATCTCGGATTTTCACTACACTTGACCTTAAAAACAGGGTTGGAAAAAAACCCGGTTTATTTGAAAAAAACCAAACAACCAGGTTTTTTTGGTTTAAACCGGGTTTTTTGGTTTAAACCAGGTTTTTAAAAAAATCCTTTTATAATTACCTGTTACATACTTCTAAATAAAAGTATTTGTAAAATGTTCAGATAACAATTAATATTCCTTCTGAAAGTAATTAAAGCTAAGTAATTAAACTATTGGGTAAAATCATACAAGCCGGTGCCCACCCCATGTAAACATGGCGACAGTCGCTGGAGCTTGGCGACCGCCAAGCTCCAGCGACTGTCGCCATGTTTACTAGTCATTCTAGGCAACCAGTGGTCCGTTTTTAACTAAAAAAACCCCAGTGGATTCAGCAACCTAGTTGTACAGCTATCTAAACTAGGCAACCAGTGGTCTGTTTTTAACTAAAAAAACCTCAGTGGATTCAGCAACCTAGTTGTACAGCTATCTAAACTAGGCAACCAGTGGTCCGTTTTTAACTAAAAAAACCTCAGTGGATTCAGCAACCTAGCTGTACAGCTATCTAAACTAGGCAACCAGTGGCCCGTTTTTAACTAAAAAAACCTCAGTGGATTCAGCAACCTAGCTGTACAGCTATCTAAACTAGGCAACCAGTGGCCCGTTTTTAACTAAAAAAACCTCAGTGGATTCAGCAACCTAGCTGTACAGCTATCTAAACTAGGCAACCAGTGGCCCGTTTTTAACTAAAAAAACCTCAGTGGATTCAGCAACCTAGTTGTACAGCTATGTAAACTACGCAACCAGTGGACCGTTTTTAACTAAAAAAAAAACAACAACAGTGAACTAAGCAACCTAGTTGTACAGCTAATGTAAACTGGGCAAACACTGGCCCGTTTTCAACTCAAAAAAACATCGGTGGATTAAACAACCTAGTTGTACACCTCTTATAAAGTCAGTATGATTAGAATAGCACGTAAATAGCACTTACGAAAACATAAACACTTCAAATATCAATTTAAAATTCACATTAAAAACCTTAAACATCGAAAGATTCGTTAAAAAAGAACACTTACCTCTATTTTTTTGGTAAATAACCGCTCAGAAATGTCCCCAACACCCACCGGCTTATAACGTACTATATTTCTAACAAACACCCACAAATTCTTTTCTTATATTAACATAACACATTTCATTCCCTTCCATCAATAACGCAAACAATTTCAAATTCCCAAACCTTACGAAACACGTATTCTTTATGGTTGCCAGTCACAACTACCACCGGCAGTTGGCGGTGCATCGCTCACTCTCGCGTCAGATTGTTCGCCAATGATTTGTAAACAAACCATTGACATGTAAACAAGGCACCGTATACGGAATATAGTCCAACAATTGTTGCTATACTTATGTGGACATCGAAATCATTCAATTTTTAATATTTTATGTAGAGATACTATTTTTTACATTTAGTATATAATATAATACAATATTACCTGTTTACTACATTTTACATGGAATCTTGCACTTAGATTCATCAGTAATAATGGTGATAAGTTGTTCAAAATGATATTTTTAAGGTTTAAAAATAAGTTGTTAAAACACAAAACCTCTATTTTAGAAACAAATTAAAAATGCAGTCTATAATTAAAGTTTAATTAATAATTTTTAATGATAAAACAATAAGATGTCTATTAGATTGATATAAAAACTTATTGTTGATACTTATAAGGAATATTTTAAAAGATATCAGAACATATTCTATCTGTAGTATTCGGAATTTTAAATTATTCCTTCAAAAAAAAAAAAAACCAACTGGTTTTTTTGAGAAAAAAACCATTTGGTTTTAAACCATGCCAACCCTGCTTAAAAATGGTTTCTTTCATGTACCTATGGACCCTAACAGCACTAAATATACTTCTTTCGTAACTCATGAAGGCCAGTACGAATTTTTACGAGTTCCATTTGGATTATCCAACAGCCCAAGTGTTTTTCAACGATATGTTTATACAGTTTTTAGAGATCTCATTCGCGATAACATTCTTATTGTTTACATGGACGATCTTCTCATACCATCTAATGACGAGGTCGAAGGCCTACAAAAATTGCGCCTAGTTCTCCAAACAGCTGCAGATTATGGCCTCGAATTGAACTTAAAAAAGTGCCAATTTTTACAACGAAAGATAGAATTCCTTGGTTATATTATCGAAAACGGAGTAGTTAAACCGTCACTTACCAAGACACAGGCAGTTCAAAAATTCCCACAACCTCAAAACCCTAAACAAGTTCAAAGTTTTCTTGGACTAACAAGTTACTTTAGAAAGTTTATTCCAAATTATGCGCTGATTGCTAGACCATTAAGTGACCTCCTTCGGGATAATGCAGAATTTAATTTTGGCCCTGAACAAATAGCAGCTTTTCAACACCTGAAAAACATTCTTTCACAAAACCCAGTTCTTCATGTTTTTCAACAAGGATACCCATTAGAACTCCACACTGATGCAAGCTCCTTAGGTTTTGGCGCTGTGCTCTTACAAAAATCAGATGATGGACAGTTTCATCCTATTCATTATTTTAGCCGTAAAACTACAGTTCAACAAGAAAAATATCACAGTTACGAACTGGAAGTTCTCGCCGTCGTTGAGGCGCTAAAGAAATTTCGCACCTACTTGCTAGGTACAAAATTTAAAATTATCACAGATTGCGATGCTTTCCAAAAAACGATGCACAAAAAAGATCTACCAGCTAAAATTGCTCGATGGGCATTGATGTTAGAGGACTTTGATTATGAAGTTTGTCATCGATCCGGTAGACAGATGAAACATGTTGACGCTTTAAGTCGTAACCCCATTCTTGTTATTACCACAAATGATATCACTCAAAAGGTGAAAAATGCCCAAGATCAAGATGAATTTATAACTCAAATTAAATCTATGCTCGAATCTACACCTTCCGATGAATATTTGGTTAAAAACGGCATTCTTTATAAACTTCATAAGGATACCGAACTTTTAGTAGTCCCACAAATGATGCAGAAAGAAATCGTGCTAAACGCCCATTCACAAGGTCATTTTTCCTCACAAAAAACCGAATCAATTGTTTCTCGTGAATTTTACATCCCTCAACTTAAGAAATTGGCTCAAGAAATTATTTCAAATTGTATTCCTTGCATTCTCTCCTCGCGAAAATCTGGAAAACAAGAAGGATTGATTCACCCAATTCCAAAAGGTGATGCACCTCTTGAATGTTACCATTGCGACTTTTTAGGACCTTTACCATCGACAAAAAAATGTTATAAATATATTTTTACAGTAATTGATGCCTTTTCGAAATTTATATGGATCTATCCCGTGAAGTCAACCTCTACGAAAGATGCCTTGGACAAACTATCCTTGCAACAAACTACATTTGGCAACCCTTCAAAAATCATCACAGACAAAGGTAGCGCATTCACATCTTCAGAATTTCAAAGCTACTGCCAGGAACAGTATATTGAACACATTTCAATTACGACAGGTGTACCACGTGGAAACGGTCAGGTTGAACGCATTCATGGCACAATTATCCCCGTTTTAAATAAGTAGCTATAGATGAACCTGACAAATGGTTTAAATACGTCCCGCGATTGCAACGTATCTTAAATAGTACCACCACACGCAGTACCAAATTCACACCTTTCGAACTTTTAATTGGTGTTCAAATGAAACAACAGGAGGACCTACAGATTAAACAACTTCTTGACGAGGAACACCAGCAAAGAATTATTGATGACAAAGAAGCATTACGTATCGAATCTAAACGAAATATCCTCCGTTTACAGGAAGAAAATATACGACAGTATAACAAACGACGTAAACCAGCCTGTAAATACAAGATCGGTGACAAAGTGGCAATACAACGAACTCAGTTTGGAACTGGACTAAAGCTGCGACCCAAGTTCTTCGGACCCTATGAGATCACAAAAATCAACCCCAACGATCGTTACAAAGTTCGGAAGTTAGGACATCATGAAGGTCCCACCATAACGTCGACTGCAGCAGATAAAATGAAACAGTGGTGCAGCAACTGAACACCCAATTTTATTATGCTTTGTTTCTCAACTTTTTTTTTTCTCCCTTTTTCTGCTTGTTTTTCTTTTTTTTTTCAGATTTTTTGCTTTTTCAACCCAGCCGCGGACGTCTGTAACCTCAGGACGGCCGTGTGGATAATAATTAGTTCTGCTGTGGCAACACCACTGAACGAACTATAACTTCAACTCCCGCCAGTTGTTCCCCCGCCAAAGAACACTCTAGACGGAGAACGAGACTGGGCAGACGTTCGATGTTAAAAGAGCAGAATAGCTCTCTTGATGTTATTTTTATTTTTATTTCTACCTCTCAATGTTTTTAAATGTTAGTGTCGTCGTTGTGTTAAAGTTTCGTCTCATTAAATGTTTAAAAAGATTAACGTCTATTTAATTTGGAGCGCTAGCTCCATCCTACATATATAAAGCTTTGGTTTAATAAAATTTAATTAACTTTTACATAAGGGATGAGGGCTCCTCACGTCGTGTTCGTTTTCTTAAAATAAATTTAATGAGGCAAACAAATACAATTCTAAAGATGTAGTATCTCACGAAAGCAGGGCCCGATTATGAGCATCAGAGGCCTGGGGCATTGGTGGATTTGGGAGCCCCATCTATGAAATTTGTTTTACTTTACATAAAATTTTGATATAAAAAAGAATATTTCAGAACAACATTTGAAATTGGGGCCCTGGGCAAAGTCCCTATTTGCCCATTCGATAATAAAGCCCTGCACGAAAGTAACATAAATATAATAAAGTCAATAAAAAAGACAGAAATATTATATTCTGCTACATATATTTAACTTTTTAAACCAATCATGCAATTAAACAGGTTTAGCTTTTCGAAGAATAATTCTTTTATTTTATTTATTATTTCCCCCCCCCCCCTTCTTTACACGAAACATTGGAAAGAGAAATTCTAAAATGAAGGCAATATAAATTAGTTTATTTATTAATAGGTATTTCATTTAATTTTTTGTAACCATGTCCATGTATAAATGATTTTGGAGTGCTGTAACATAGCTCAAATATAATTTTCACAGTGACCTTTTGTGTGCTAAGCAGATAATATTTTTGCACTTATTTAATTGAATAAACTAGTGTCCAACAGTTTATTCAATCAACAGTTTATTCAATAGACTAAGGTTTAACAATATAAAAAAATCTGGAGTGACTCCACTCGATTTTCCAAACACTTACGATTAGGATCATTACCAAGCATTTTTATAAATTTTAATCGATGAATAATTCAAACATATATACCAAATTGAAGCTCAATGGAATGCGCCGTTTAAACGCTAGCGCACTTTCAAGATTTTCCCTCCATAGGCCATAATGTAAAAGAAATCTTCGTCGTAGCCCTGTAGAAAAACTGTAAGTCCTATGCGTACCAAACTCAATACCGGTCTTGCGACGGTGGTTTGCAACATATATACCCAATTAGAGCTCAATCCAATGCCCCGTTTAGGAGCTATCGTGTTCACTCACATACACACACACACATACATACATACACCTCGTAAAAATAGCATAAATGAATTCAGAAGACCTCAAAACGTGTCACCAAAATCGCGAAGTCGAATTTTTACTTTCCGAACATGTACCCCTCCAAAAAAAGTATTCGAGCAAGAGAGAAATTTCCTACGTTGGTTTCGTATATTAAAAATTATTTATCATAGAATATGAATTAGGCTATGTATAAATGCGACATTTCGTATTTTCGTAAAGTTGTGCATTTTTCAAAAACTCAATTATTATTCGTAAATCTAATATAGGAAATTTCTCTCTTGCTCGAATACCTTTTTTGGAGGGTGTACCATGTAAGGAAAGTATTGTAATCATGAAAAAAATCGAATTCGAGATTTTGGTGTATTTACACGTTTTGAGGTCTTCTGAATTCATTTATGCTATTTTTACGAGATGTGTGTGTGTGTGTGGGCGCCGGCAGAATATTTCCCAGGGGGGGCAAAGACTACTCCAGGGGGAAGCAAAGACTACTCAAGGGGGGGGGGGTAAAGACTACTTCAACGTATGGTTAATATGTTGGAAAGAGCAAAAAGCAGGGGAAAACACTGCATACAAAAATCCAGGGGGGGCATTTACCCCCCTTGCCCTATGCTGCCGGAGCCCTGTTTGTGTGTATGTGAGTGAACACGATAGCTCCTGAACGGGGTATTCGATTGAGCTCAAATTCGGTGTATATGTTATAAACCACCGTCGCAAGACCGGTATTGATTTTGGCGTGTATAGGACTTTTAGTTTTTCTACAGGACTACGACAAAGATTTCTTTTACATTATGGGAGGAAATTCTTGAAAGTGCGCTAGCGTTTAAACGGTACATTCGATTGAGCTCAAATTGGGATACATGTTATAAACCACTATCGTAAGACCGGTATTGATTTTGGTGTGTATAGGACTTAGTTTTTCTACAGGGCTACGACAAAGATTTCTTTTACATTATGGCCTATGGGGAGAAATTCTTGAAAGCGCGCTTAGCGTTTAAACGGTGCATTCGATTGAGCTTCCATTTGGTATGTATGTTTGAATTATTCATCAATTAAAATTTATTTAAATGCTTGGTAATGATCTTAATCATAAGTGTTCGGAATATTGAGTGGAGTCACTCCAGATTTTTTCATGATTACAATACTTTCCTTATATGGTACATGTTCGGAAAGTAAAAACTCTCAGGTCATAAAATGAATGATTTTTAATTTTAAATAGTTATAAGCATAGTACATTTAAGATTTTAAATTTTCACTTTGCATTGCGCTAGTTACAAGTACAGTTGCACACATTTAAGTAAATTTAAAAAATGTTTCCCCTAATACAACACATTCTCATAACATTTTTCTTTTTTAAGTTTTATGAGCACGTTGTCCTATGGCGTGAAATGGTAAAATGAGTAAGTATTCTTATAGATAAATTGTCATATTTAAAGAATATTAAGCAAAATACTAAATAAACAATGACGTTATTTTATATATTTTGCAGCACTTATATTTAAGTAATTAGCATTTCATTTGTTCTATTCATACATTTAAAACATCGAAAATTGGTTCTCAGAATTCAGTATCATCAGTATTGTCACCAGTCATTCAAGGATTCTGACCTACCGTGCGGCTGTCGATCTGGAGCTTTGGTCGGTTTTCTCTAGATGTCACGTGAATAAGCGTTTGAACCCCTTAGAAAGTTTGCCGCCTGAGACATCCCTTTGACAGATTATCCCAAGTGTAGTGTTTGCCTTAAATACACAATGCAATACAATGTATCCATTCATTTTACTATCAAATGACCAAAGAGAATATGGCACTGCGAAATATTCATAAAAGTACTGTGTGATCTGTTTTGCATAAATGTTATCGGTTATGTACTAGTAGAGTTCAGCCATTATAAGAACGGACTAAGGTATCCTCCTCCATTTTTCCAAGCACATATACTTCTTCAGAAAAAAAAAAGGTACTATGCAATTACCAATATATCAAATTAACTATATTGTTTTACTAAACAAGAACAAGGGTCGCTGATCATACTGCAATACAATAAAATAAAAGGCAAGTCGTTTCGAAATAGTACCCTACACTTTTGAGTACCATCTCTTATCTTCCATATGACAGTAAATCAACATTAAATGAGTACTAATGAATTGAAAGTTTAAATTTTATTAAAATGTAAATATGTAACCATAGGAAGTCGGGAAAAAACGCACAATATTGAAGGGGTTATTTTTTTAGATGAGCAGGGGGGGGGGGGCATGAAATAAAAAATGTAAGGCAGGAGTGGGCACACGAAAGGGTGCAAACAGAAGTACTTTCATGTATTTTGTATTTATCTCCATTGAAAATTGACATTCAGGTAATTTTCCAAGGACAGCTGTCTGATTTATAAGTGCACAGTATGCACAGTAGCCCCATTGCCCCCTAGGTTTTGGTGAAGTGAAATTTTTTTAAGCATTTGAATTTTTTTGTATCCGTTTTGCAGTAAAATGTTTCATACTCTGAAAGCCCCCCCCCCCAGTAGAAACATTAATATTTTCACTTAAATCCTGGTTTCAAATCAAATTTGTAGAAGAGTGGGGTGAAGGCGCTTTTTCCAGCTTCACATTAAAAACATAAAGAATGTAGGAAAAACTCTAACGGAAAAAACGCCAACCAGAAAAAAAAAACTAATCCTCCCTTCACCCCCCCCCCTTTAAACCAATAATTTTTACTTAAATATTGTACATGAACTTATTTCGTTGTTCAGTAAATATGATAATATATTTAATCAAATATTGGCTTGCCCCCAAATTCTTTTGTTTTTGAGTAAAGGAGGTGCTTTTGTAATTTCAGAGCATTCAATTTTAATCTATTATCATATTAATCACAAAAATTTAAAACCAAGCCACATGTCAAGATCATGAAGGTCATAAAAGGGAGGAAAGGAGGGGAGGGAAATCTTCCCTTCTTTTTCCTGGAAAAAAGGAAAGATTCCTCCAACAAAAGATACTATGACCGTCGGAAATAGTGTACGGTCAAGCAATTTCTTTGAGGTTGATTCCTGTTCAACTCACAAAATACATGTACTGTACAAACATTTTACATTTAAGAATATTATACCCAGTAAAAACATTTAAAAGCTATGTGATAATAAATATTTTATCACATTTTTTATATCAGCTATTCTATCTAGAAAGATACATCCTTTTATTGAGATTTTTTCAAACAAAATATTCAAAATTATATAAATGAAAATTTTTAAAAGCTGAATAGAAACTGAATTGACTTCAAACGATTTATTTAAATTTTAATGAAACTTAAAATCATAATAATTTCATTTTTTTTCTCTAAAATATTTAAATCATTTTTATTTCCTAGTTTTGTGGAACTTCTAAATAGTGATGAATTATATATAAATGACAATAAAACATTCAAACTAATATCAAAATATTCAGAAGCCATGTGCCTCAGATTAACTAAAATCTTAAAGGTAATATGATATATTCTCTTGAAAATAATAAAATAAAGAAATAATTTAATTACTGAATTATTAATTTAATTAACTGATTGTTCAATTTGTGTGTATTCTTAGGACAAAGTCCTAGTCATTCGGTAACAAATTATAACATTTTCGAAAATTTTAAATACCATCTCTTACCTAACAGGCAATCCTAAAAAAAGAATATAAGACTCTACAGATTTAACATGCACGTTCTCTGTAATATATTACCACCTTTAGTCTGATTCGTAATCAGTTATGAATTATTATTACTGGTTTTCTTTTTATAAGTGCAAGAGTTTACTCTGATTCATGGTAATTTATCATTTAACTCTTTGGTTTTAAATAATAATTCTTAAAAATAAAGGATTTATAAGTATACCGTTACCGGGTGATTCAAAATAGATGTTAAGGCAATTATTTTTTAAACCGTAAGTGATCGAAACATACTTCCAATTAGAAAAGTTCGTCAAATTAAGACTAGCTTTCAGATATGGCATTTTTTTACTAGGGGTTGTGTACATTTAAAATACGAAATTTAGTTTTTATACGGTCCCTCTTTCTTACCCTTTATATTTAGAAGAATGTTGCTCTTTGTCTAAGAAAATTAATGAAACAAATCCCGTGTCTCTAAGTGAAATAGTTAGCGAGAAAATTAATTTTGAAAATGATGACTTATACCACTTTACCTACGGTGTTGGCGTCAGTTTTCAGTCAGTTTTAATATAAATTTTAAAAATAGAAATTGCGGACGAAATTCGTTTTCTTTGGTCTAAATAAACATACAATTTTAAATAAATTATTGGTGAATTATTAGTACGGACATTTAAATATAGATGGCAGCACTACAGAACGGGCCGAATAGCCTGTAAGCTATCTGCACCGGTCGGTCCGGATAGCAACGGCCAAATTGGGGGGGGCCCTGGGCAAAGTCCCGATTTGCCCGTGCGATAATAAGGACCTGAGTACCACAAAAAATTACATAAAAATCAATGTCTTTTCAGTTTCAATATCATTTTTCAGTACTACAAAAAATTTCATAAAAAGCATAAAGGAAAAAAAAAATATTAATTCAATAAATACACGCATATTCAGTGATTGACTCTTTTGCATATGTTTTGCAAGCTTTCACATATCAGAAAAAAATCTAATATTTCTTTAATTTTGAAAAATTTTATTTAAAAAAAACAGACTTTGAATTGAAAATATTTGTTTCTGTATAAGTTTTGCAGACTTATGCCAAAAATATCTATTCATTTGTGTATCTCTTATATATTATAAAATCCCCTCCCCCGCCCTAATTAAATTAATAAACAGAAAAATATTATTCATAAAACTGTTATTATTTTTTTAAAAATGGACAATTTCAAAGTATTATACTGCTGTTTCAATTTGATTATTGGGCCAAATGCCAATTTTAAAGTGTTCATATTAGCATTATACTACTACTAACATGTACAAAAGGTTTTCTATTTACATAGTGTTACTTTTTATGTTATACATTTATAAGGGGCCATATTAAAGAAATATTATGGTGATGCTGTATTGATGCTGTTTGGAGCTTTAAATAACGTTGGATTTTTCTTCCCGAGCGATACATTTCTTTTTCTGGCTTCTGGATATCCACTGTCACATCCAGGTGCAAAGCAGTGACTCGCTCGACCCATATTC
>JAWZYV010002229.1:0-15617 GCA_038373885.1 Cheiracanthium punctorium
ATGTTAGAAATTACTTTATACAAAATGAGCACAACTTTCATTGGAGTTTCTAAAGCTTTGTTCCATGGGATAGGAAGAAATTTCATGAGCATCCAGTCTGACATTTGGAGTTTGACAATTTGTATTTTCTGTCATTCGTAAAAGTTTTTAAAAAAATACAGAATGGATGTTTTAGATTTTTTTAAATGTGTCAAAATAAAATAGTAAGAAAATGGAAAATTGAAGTCTGAAATCAGGTATTGTAGGAAAATCACTCAGACCAGCTTTCTCATGCCCCCCTCCCCCAGATCCTTAGTTTGAAAAAGCCCCAAGATAAATAAAATAGTTTAAGATAGAATGTAATACACGTTCAAACACGTTTTTTGTTAACATTATAGCTAATAAGCAAAAAATATTGATGGTAAGAAAACAATGTAAATGAATAAATAAATCATGTCAAAAGCATGCACTACAAAAACACTTTCCAACATAATCTTGTTTCTTTACGTCTTTCCACCAAGGCTATACTCAAGGGGGGGGGAACAGGGGGTCCGGTCCCCCCCCCCAAAAAAATTAAATTTTGTTAACAAAACAATGATGATGAAGCCTTTTCGTGAAAAAATTTGCCTTTTTTGCCGTTTGGTCCCTCCTGCCAAAATTTTTTCTGGGTACGGTCATGCTGTCAACGCAGCAAATAGTGAACTTTTCGCTTCCATCGTTGCAAAAACGCCAAGGAAGGATTACATGGTTTAAAATATGAAACAGCTTAACCCTTTAACGCGCAGTGTTCCCGCCCTGGGAACACCCAACGCTGACGTTTTGACTGTTGCCAGTCACGAAGAAGAGATTTGATTTCTATAAAAATAGTGGCGGGTGACCTATCTCCAAGGAAATCCTTTACTTTTTAGCACGTCCTTTCCCGTAAAAAGAAAGGTCACGATTATTTTGAACAGCACTCACATCTGCTGAAAAATGGAAGAAGGCGAGAACAGCTGGATAGATTGCCCAATGCTGAAAAAGGGGGCAGTCGTTGCCATCGCTCGACTGAACGACCAGCAAGAGGGCGGACGATCGAAACGTTCATCACGTGCCACAGACCGAGAGACTCTTTTGTGACGACAGCCGGCTGTGCGTCCGCCCTCTTGCTGGTCGTTCAGTCGAGCGGTGGCAACAGCTGCCCTTTTTTTATCATTGGGAAAGGGTTGCGCCTCAAAGGGTTAAAAGACTTTTCAACGATAGTTTTCTTTGAAACGTAACCAGTCGAAATCCATTGTTCAGGCAGAACTGCTTTGGCATTTAAAACTTATTCAAAATTTATTTCTTTGAATTTCATGTTTTCTTTTCTTTCTTTTTGTTTTAAGAGGGAAAGAAACTTTATTTTTTGTACCCTTAATAGAATTAATGTTATATTTAGACTTCGTGATTTTTAAACACTTTATTGTAAATGATGTTTGCCTCACCATGGCACAGTGGTTATGTCACTGGAAATGGTAGAGGGCGAAGCGTGAAGGTCCCGTCGACCTAACCGTTCGGAGTTTTCCGTGGTTTTCTCCGAAACTTAGCGTCAATACGGGTTAGGACCCCTTAAAAAGACCCCACGGAGGGCACCCCACCCATAGGGCTAGATCTCTTGTGAAGATAATGGGTCGTAATCCCACAACACAGCACAACAGTAAATGATATTTATGGTTCGAGTTTTGTCTGCCTGTCCGTGCCAGTGGCGTATCCAAGGAAGAGCGCTCCCTGAGCCCACTTAAATACACTGCTGAACCCACGTCTAACCTGTTCCCTCTCATCACTGAAAAGTCCCACCTGACCGAGTGGATAAGACACTGAACAGGATAGACAGCCGAAGGTGCAGGGCTCCGGACTACTATGCGGCTGTCGATCTAATGGTCTTAAGTTTTTAGGCGGTTTTCTCCAGATGCAGCGCCAACAAATGTTAGAGGTCCTTGAAAAGTCTGTGGCCCCAGGCACCCCTCCTAGACAGGCACCCCTCTTGTAGGTCCGCCTTAACCCTTTAACGCGCAGTGTTCCCGCTCTGGGAACACCCAACTCGGACGTTTGGACAGTTGCCAGTCACGAAGAATAGATTGGATTTCTATAAAAAGAGTGGCGGGTGACCTAACTCCGAGAGAATCCTTTACTTTTTAGCAACTCTTTTCCCTTCAAAAAAGGGTCCCGATTCTTTTGAACAGCACTTACATCTGCTGAAAAATGGAAGAATGCGAGACCAGCTGGAGAGATGGCCCCATGCTAAAAACAGGGCAGCCGTTGCCATCGCTCGACTGAACGACCCGCAAGAAGGCGGACGATCGAAACGTTCATCGCGTGCCACCGATCGAGAGGCCCTTTTTTGAAGACAGCCACACTTCGACAAAAAACGGATTTTGACTGGTGAATTTACTTTTAAGAATGTGTGCAATGCATCTCATCGTACGCTAGCATGCACGTTTATATAAGTGCGCCTGCAGCTCATTTTGACCAACGGCGAGCTTATTTTGACCAGTTTTTTCCTGACGTCTGCACTTACGTATGTAGCTCGCGTATCTCAATAAACTATGGGTCGTAGAATGTTGAAACTTTATAGTTAGGATTGTTGTAGCATCTAGTTGCGTATCTCCCTTTTCGGTGCCAATCGACAGGATAGTTTATCTACCGGGCCGCCCAAACGATTTTAAATACAGGACGCTCTATGGACCGAAATTCATGAAAGGATATGTCAGAGGTATTAGGCTGTTTCAAACGACACAGAAGGGATATAGGCTGTTAAGGGCTACAAAATGAATTCCTCCATCGAAAATAGTGTCCATATCATTTATAGTTCTGCTGCAGCAACACTCAAAATAATTTCAACACATTTCGCTCAATGGCAGTTTTAGGGGCATTCATCCATTTCAAGCACAATACCGTCCTACCCTACAGTTAAGTGATGGTCCGACCACGGTCACGTGCCTCCCTCAACAACTACGCCGAAAGTCGCCTAGTTTGGCGACTTTTGGTGTATCGCTTATGTATTTCACTCTCAAAACTTAAAAACTATGAATCGTAGAATGTTGAAATTTCGAAATAATAGATAAGATTTTTGTAACATCTAGTTGTGCATCTCGATTTTGGGTTCCAATCTACTGGAGAGTTGATGGACAGGACCACTCAGAAGAATTTCAATACATTAATGTCTATGGACATCTTCACTATATTACGTCTGTAGTCAGTCATTGTTGGGTCCATGCCCAAAATCTCGCCATCTGTCTTCGACTTTGGCGAGTTTTGCCGAAATATCGCCCAATTGAGCGTCAACCATTATTTTGTATTTCGCATAACTTTAAAATTTTTAACCGTAGAATATTGAAATTTTGTACTTAGAACTATTGTAACTTCGAACTGTGCATCTCTTTTCTGATTGCAATCGACTGGGACATTGATTGACAGGGTCACCCAAAGACTTAAAATACATTAAGGTGTATGGATACATTACAATTCATTGAAAGTATGTGGTCAATGACTACTTTGGCGATCCCCAAAATCTCGCAAACTCTCTCGAGCTTGTCGGCTTTTGGCGAAATATCGCCCAATTAAGTGGTCAAACACAAATCTTTCAAATTGAAGCATGATATCGAAAATATTGGGCTAGAAATCGCTCAACCTTAGTATACTGCAGTATTGTATCTCTTTCAAACAAAATAAGTTTAGATGAAGTGGGCCGAAAATATTTTTGTTTTAATAGACGTGTAAGGAAGTGATGTGTTGTCCATATCAGGGTTTTTTTTTTTTGGGGGGGGGGGACACTAGCCATGGTCCAGAATACACTAAACGATCATTGCAGTGGGAAAAGTAAGTCTTTTTAAGTCATAAAGTGCTTTGTTAATCTTGAATTTGGATGTGCTAAAGCTAAAGCCTTTCATCTGTGCTTTGGCTAAAATATCGGCGTTCGCTGATAAGTTACTTTTTTGTAATGCTATACAGAAATAAACTCTTGCCTGTTTTATACATACTTTCATGTATTCTGTTAGTAAAAACTGAGCCTAAAATTTCCACACCTTATTGAACTGTAAAAGAAAGGGCGTTGTAGGAAACTCAAAATGACGAAGTAGAAGTTAATACGTTACGTATAGGAAGTGAGGTTAACCCGAACTTCTACAAATTCAATTTACAAGTCATACACATGGGTGACGGAAGTGTTATTTTTGCTCGGGAAATAAAAATTCATCATTATTTTCGTAATTAGAAAACATCTTGGATGCCAAAAGCTCGATCTGTCTTAACAACGATATTTTATGGAGGTCCCTACACCAGCGGTTCTCAACCTTTCAACGTCGCGCCCCCCAACAAAGGCTAACTTACGGTGGAGAACCCCCCCCTCACAATTTTCAGCATACATTCAGTGTTTTAATCTTTAACCCCTTGAGGCGCAACCCTTTCCCAATGCTGAAAAAAGGGCAGTCGTTACCGTCGCTCGACTGAACGACCCGCAAGAGGGCGGACGGTCGAAACATTCATCGCGTGCCACAGATCTAGAGACCCCTTTTTTGACGGCATCTGGCTGGGCCGCACAGCCAGATGCGTTTCGATCGTCCGCACTCTTGCGGGTCGTTCAGTCGAGCGATGGCCACGGCTGCCCTTTTTTCCGCATGGGGCCCTCTATCCAGCTGTTCTCGCATTCTTCCATTTTTCGGCAGAGGTCAGTGCTGTTCAAAAGAATCGTGACTATTTTTTTACGGGAAAGGACGCACTCAAAAGTAAAAGATTCTCGTGGAGGTCTGTCACCCACCACTCTTTTTAATAGAAATCCAATCGATTCTTCGTGACTGACAACAGTCCAAACGTCCGAGTTGGGTGTTCCCAAAGCGGGAACACTGCACGTAAAGGATTAACAATGAACATATAGTCGAAGTTTCTACAAAATAATGTTACAAGTAAAATTTGAATGAACATTTTAAGCGAAAATGGATCTATTTTTGAGTCAAAATGTGAATAAATAAGATTATTTTTTAAATACATGCATCACTATTTGCTCTTTCGTTCTTCTCACGCGCCCCCCCCCGCCCTGCAAACGCTCTGCGCCCAACTTGGGGGTCGCGCCCCACAAGTTGAGAAACGCTGCCCTACACTATCGTTATGCGTAGGTTTCACTGTATTACGTGTCGGCGCTGTTTATCACTCTGTAGAAAACGGTGCACGTATCATGGATAGCTCGACCCACGAAGGAAAAAAAGCAGTATTCGAATTCTGTCCTATTTCGAGACCCTTCATTCGAAAGTAGTAGTACTTTGGGTGTCCTCTTTTCGCCTCCGAAGCCACGGATCTCCTTTCTCTGCCCACCGTTGCTTCCAGGCACGGGTTGTCTGGGTGGGACCCCAGATAGCTCGGATGCAACGACGGACCCACCGATGCCTTCTCGTCTTTGCAAGATCGCATTTTTGATTCCTTCTTGGCTGTTTCACGCTGTGCTTAAAAGGAGTAGCGAAAAAGTTAAAAAATAAGTTTAAAATGCAATTACAGTGAAACGTCTCCGAGCGGTCACCCCTTTAAACGGCCCATTTTTCATGGCAGGGATTTTTCAGAGGGTAGAATGAATGTTAAAATTCCTCTATCAGCGGCCACCCGACCCCCTCTAAACGGCCACCGAGTGGGATCGCCCATTTCATTTTTCGGGAAATTCGACGCGCTCCATGCTTTCATTTTGAGCGGAAAAAAAAATCTAAGGTCAGGTTTAGGGTCGAATACAAAACCCATTCATAACTTGCGAAGTCCATGGGAGCGAAAATGCCATTCACGTCCGTGTTCACGCCAGTTTCATTTTAGGAGTGGGGTCCGTGATCTGAGTTGCCAGTCGAAAAGAGAGTTAGCTGAATTGTTGAACTGCGTAAAAACGTACATCAGCAAAATCATTCAAGAAAAGGATTTTATTTTCAAAGAAGGCGAAGACTTCCAGTTATGTGGTGTTCAACGGATGAGATCTGCTTTTTAAAGCAATAAAAACGAACTTGATAAAATAGTTGTTTCAGAGAAAAGTAAAAACTTAAAACAGACACACATTGTATCTTTTCTTCAAAACGTATAAGAAAGCATTCAGTAAAGTACTAGTTCCTCTTTAAATAAGCTTTAAATAAGGAATAGGTGTCACACTTGTTTATAGGACGCATTATAGCAGTTATCTTATAAGAGTCAGTAAAACCTTTCAGAGCGGCCACCCCCTCTCAGCGGCCAGGTATTCTCGGTACGGGGGGGTGTCCGCTCAAAGAGGTTTCACTATAAAGGTATAGATATAGACAGGGTATCCCAAAAACAGAACTCTGAGCCTATTTCTGATGAAAGGCAGACATTTTATACATCTACTTATTCAATGTATGCAGCGCATTTGACTTTTAGGGAATTTTTTTTGGATGGGGGCCGCCTAAAAATTTTAATTTTGTATTTATTTATACTGAATCGCCTGAAATGTGAATAGTGGTGGTATAGGTCTAGGATCATCCCGCGATTTCCACGGGCCAATCCAATGGAGCAAAATGGGCTCATCCTGCGATTTTCGCGGGCAGGTGTTTTTCTTCTTGTATGAAGCAGAGCATTCCACATTTTCATCGTTTAACCCGTGAAATAAATGAGATCATAAGCGTAAAGTTTTCAAAATTATTGGGGGGGCCGGGCCCCACAACCACATATATTTACGTCAGTGGCGTATATACATATGTGTGAGTTGCAAAAGTCGTAACCCCCCCCCCATGAAAAATTTCTGGCTACGCCACTGATTCACGTACATATAACTTACTCATAGTTGCCAACTACTATGGAATATAATTATCCACTTTTTCCACATTAAAATATAGCAAAATTTTTGTGATGCGCGCGCGAGCTGGTTACTATTTTGAAAAAAATAATTTAAAAATAGACTGTTTACAAAAAGTGGTTCGTTATATTCCGTAGTAGTTGGCAGCTATGACTTACTCTATATGAGTGTCAATTATTGGAGGCGCTCGATCTCTATGGGTCCATAGAATTCTACACCAATGTAAGGTAAGTATCCACGTTAGTATCTTCCTACCCTGTTATAAGTTAAAAATAGAAGCAAAGTAAAAAATCCAAAGGAGGAAAAAAAAAAAAAACATTTTCGATGAGAGAGTGCATTTTAGACACGTCTGAACTTTTCTTCATTTCATACTTTACATCGCATCATCTGATTTGAATGAACCAGAGCCTGGCGAGGGCAGCTTATAGTAACATTGTGTGTTACAGGGCGTCGCAATGAATACTAAATCATGATTGAAGTCAAACGAAGACAATTTTTAAAAGTCCAAGTAAAGGTTTTTTTAAACGTTTGTAAATGGCGTGAATACGTTTTTTTATGTTAGTATAAATGAGTTTTCTGTATTGAGTGATCAATTATTGGGTGGGCTCAGCCCCTATTCACAATTCATTGGGGGGGCTCGAGCCCCACGGGCCCATATAACTCTACGCCTATGCCTCTGGCTACTCATCCCGCGATTTCCATGGGCCACTCCAATGGAGCCAAATGGGCTCATCCCGCGACTTTCGCGGGCAAGTGTTTTTCTTCCTGTAGGGAGGAGAGCATCCTGCGTTTTCACCGCTTAACCCGTGAAATAAATGAGATACAGTGTTAGACGTTTCATTTACGTTTTCACCCACCCATGTCGTGAGTGGTTCACTGAATTGCGGCATTGGAAGGTGGTACTCGGTACGTAATGCTCTCACTTCCCTTGTTGGCAGCCTTGTCTCATCCGAAAGGGCTGCTAGAAATTGTTCAGCCATGGACAGAGCGTCTATTCCGGATGATGGACGGGATTCTGAAAGAGATTTTAGTTTGGATGGCGATCGTGATTTAGATTTTTTAAACGGCTCCTCAGAAGGCGATGCATCGGACCCCGATTCCATCCACCTGCAAAGCGTGAGGCGGTGCTGCATTTTCTTATAGGATATCATAAACGGAAATGAACCGTCATTCCATTGAAATTTATTTTTAAAAAAAAAAAATTATGTAATAATATCCGAAATGGGTTTTTCGGAAGCTTAGTTTCTCGTGATAAAAATCTATATTATTAGGTTGTAACGAAAGTTTCCCGCCACCGCGAACATCGTCAGCACACAGTTCGCGTTGGCGTATTGGCTCCTATTGTGTCAAAGAGATTTTTGGCATTTGAAAGAAAGAGTCTTACTTTAGAACACTGTGTTGTGAAATCTGTAAAAAATAGAGTTATCATTCAGTATAAGGTGTCCCAAATGGAACGATCACTCTAGAGGATTAGAACCATCCTTGACTTCCACTTGTGTTGCAAAAAGTCAGCTACAGAATATCAACGAATGATGAGTACAGCTTTAAGTACTATGGTTGTATCATGGGACACCGTGCAGGTTGGGTACCGAAAGTTCAAAATCAGTTATCTAAGGAGTTAGAAGTGAGTTTTTCAGGCAGATAGGGCAGAAAACTTTCGTTACAACCTGATAAAAATCTTTTCTAGAAAGAAAAAATGCACCTTTCAATTCTCCAATGTATATAGATTTGAAATATGAAAAAAAAAGACACAATTTTTGAAGCGATTTTGGGTCCAAAAAGGGTGCAGTCAGAAAGTGAAGGAAGGAAAGCTTAGGTCAGTGATTTTGGGACCTCTGTCTGTATATACGGTGTCCAACAATATCCCATAAACCCTGCACAGCCAGGTTCTTTTCTTGGAGTACAAAAAAGAATGGCCAAAGAATCCTAACACTAAAATTCATCCTTTTCGAAAAAAATACGAGAATAAATTAAAAGCTCCCCATTCGGTGTACGAAAAAAACCTCGCAGGCAAGTATGAAGTGAGCGTAAGTATTTGCATAGGTTTATATGAAATGATTTTTAAAATATTCACGAATGCCTATCGTGGCATACACGCGGGAGCCCTAGCGATGCTCATGGCTGACGTTGCATCCACCCGGTGTCCACAAAAGCAAGAAAGGGAGAACTCATTCATTTTTTTTAGAGTCACCCGGTCTCAGTCGACGACCTCTTTCAGACGTTCACTTAAGAAAAAATTCTAATAGTGGTTTGGGTACAGTGCTTAGGCCTATTTTTGCTCTCCATGTTAAAAATCGGGTTGTCCAGAGCTCCTCCAGTACTGCTGGGATACCCTGTATAGTTGCAGTTATATACCTCGGAGAGTAAAAGGGCTAACAATAGTTTTGTGCTTTCAGGGTGGAAGCCGCCTGGACGAACTTTGAGAAGACTGCGCCTGGTAAGTCCGACCCTCTCGTTGCTCCAGGAGGAAGGAGGTATAAGGAGGAAGGCTCTCCTATACTAACTGTTATCGTTCATCAATGATGTTCGCGCAGTTCGAGTTAGGATAGCCTTCCTTCGGGATAAGGAGCTCACGTGGCCTAGAAGGCAAGAGGGGTTTACGTTATTTTGTTAATTGAATGCAGTCATATATTTACATGTATGCTACGTTATTTTGTTAAATGAATGCAGTCATATTGACATGTATGCTATATGCAATGCAGTCATATTTACATGTATGCCACATTATTTTGTTAAATGAATGCAGTCCTACTGACATGTATCATTTTTAAACTATTCTATTTTTAGTTTCGTTCTTCTTTATGATAATATTTTTTAAAATTACGTGTCAGTTTTTTATTGACTGCATCATTACAGGTGAAATTATGTAAAATAACAGGCAACGATCAAGATAGGCTTATCGTCAGTATACGCGTTTCGAGTGAAAAATGTCCAGTTATAGGGTTGACGTTTGGGTTCCACGTTTAGATTATTATCTACGTTTAAAAGAGGCACCTGGCTAATTGTTAAATAGGACAAAGAAAAAGGGGCATTTTTATTCGATTTGAATGCCTTTTTTACGTGCGGAATCCTTTTCCCTCCTGTAGAGATAGGCTTTCGGCGAGGAAAGGGTCTGATTTCTGACTGGTCACGGAAATTTTCTGCAGTTCGGTGTTTTTGGTTGAGTTATGGCTTTTTCTGTGGGTTTTGACCTTCTGGCCTTCAGTTGTTGAAGGCCTTATCCTCTGGGGTCATATCGTGTCACTAAAGGATTCCCGTATACTCAAATGGTAATGGGTTATGCAAATTTTTTAATTTTTTTTTTCTTATTCCTAACTAAAGGTCGGTTACAAATTTTTAGGGGTGATCTACTACTCTGAGTTTGGATGAAGTCTAAAATTCTTGGTCTGCGCGTGAAATAATTCAATTTTGTGTTTGAGATCGGTTCACTAGAAGGCACAGTGTGGATCTTTCATTGGCCGATTGGGCAGCATTAGGGTTGGCGGTTTTCACACCCTGTATGGATGATATCGTTAACCTGAGCTCGATTGGGCGACATTTTTTGGCTCCCAATGGAGCGATAGTTCGCCTAAAGTGCGTGCCTATAAGCATGTATGCGTGAGTGATTGTGTTTGGTTTGGAGTGTATGTCAGTTTACGTGCATGGATGCAGGTGTGTGTTTGAGTATGTAAGTGTGTGTGCCTATGCATGTTTGTGCACGAGTACTGTGTCCATGTATGTTGTTTTTGAGTTTTAAGTATGTATGTACACGCGCGATTGCGCTGGGTGTATGCGTAACTGCGTTTATGTGTATGTGTGCCGGCGTGATTTTGAGTGTGTCAGTATGTATGCACGTAGATGATTGTGCGTGACTCATGACGTGAGTGTGTCCGTGTGTGTATGTGTTGAGTGTGTAAGTGTGTATGTATATGTGTGTTTGTGCAGGAATAGGACCTTCTGTATGTCAGCGTTTTGAGTGTGTCAGTGTATGTATGCATGTGTGTTTGTGAATGAATGCGTCCATGTGAGTGTGTGCTTGCTTGTTCTTGAATGGATGAGTGTGCATGTGAATGTGTGTTTGTATGAGTGAATGTATCCATGTGTGCGTGCTTGCTTGTGTGTTTGTATGAGTGAATGTATCCATGTGTGTGTGGTTGCTTGTGTGTTTGTATGAGTGTTTGTGTGCTTGCTTGTTCATGAACGGGTGAGTGTGCGTGTGAATGTGTGTATGCGTCCATGTATGTGTGTGTGTGTGTGTGTGTTTGCTTGTACATGAATGGATGAGTGTGCATGTGAATGCGTGTTTGTATGAGCGAATGTGTCCATGTATGTGTGTGCGTGTGAATGTGTGTTTGTGCGAGTGAATGAATCCCCGTCGAAGTGCGTGTGGGCACCCATCTCGATGCGGGTGCTTCGGATACCACGTGACCGTCGGGGTCCTGCACTCGAAGGAGGTTAAGTGAATCCTCGCGGCCGCCTCATGTGGCATCGTACGGCTGGCTAACTGGACTGCGTTGTGCCGAGCGCAAGGGAAGGTCTAGAGGCAGACAACCCGATTTTGTGAACACCCGTGGCTTTTGATTAGAAAAATACTAGTGCAACCCATAATAATGAATTCGAACGCGAACCATGCTGAACATGTTAGTGTTCATAAATAACCGACTCGATTGACAGTCAGGGACGTAGCCATAGGGAGGGCCAAGGGAGGCCGGTCACCCCCTGAAATTTTCAGTTTTGTTCATTAGATTTCAATAAATGACAGTGAAGCACCGTTTATACGTTTTTTTCTAGTGACTAAGACCTAGAGGATGAAAGCGTATAAATGACAAAAACGTATAAACGAAATTCTTAAAGTACGTACGTTTTCGTCATAACAAACAATAAGAAGCCAGGCTCGAATTAAAATACTGCGTCTTACATGACTGCATGAAAATAAAAAGTAAAGTTTTATTTTGAATGGATTGTACAGCTAGTACTTGTACTCACATTCATTCCGCATGTACAAAATACTTTATTGTTTTCGGCAGTATGGCTCGGTGGGAATGCACAGGAAAAAGTCCTTTGTATAAAGTGCTTGCTTAACAGAATCCTTTCAATCGCCGGATGTTAGCTATTCCTGCATGACACTAAGACGTATCCAAGCTTGTTGAAAATTTGCATCGAGCAGTTTTTCTCCATTTCTTAAATGTATAAATGAAGTTTTCGATTTCAGAAAAACGCATCAATGAAATTATGTAACAGTAAATTCCGATGAATTTCGTCGAGACAATTCAGAAAAACGTATAAATGACAAAAACATATAAACGAAGCTTAACAATAAGCATTTTTTGAGACATTTTTCATCTTTTGGGCACCCTATTTTTTTCTCGCTACGTCCCTGGTTTACACTCGAGTAAGCTTTTGCGAATATGTCGATCGGGGCTCGATTTCTGTCCAAAGAAGTGCTGGAGCTCTAGTTCGGTGTACTCTATAAAGAATGACAAAAATGACGTAATTGGCTTTCAAAATACGCAAATTTTTATTTGTCACTCTGACGGTATGCCGTCTCATAAACATGAACACCCAAGAAGGCAATTAGGGAGGATATTAACATTTTAAATTGAATGAAAAAAAAATTCACTAAGCAAAAGGAAGTGCATAAGTCGAACTCCTGTACAAATCCAGTCCAGGTGTGTACTACAGTAGTGTTCCTTAAATAGACGCGTCGTTTCTATAGGAATCCTGAAAACAGACGGGCAGACTATCCCCCCTTTAATATTTTCACGGAATTTCATAATTTAAAATTATTTCGACCTATTTTTATAAAACAGTATTCTATCCCAGCTCGTTAAATCGAGCGGTGGCAACGGCTGCTTTTGCTTTTTTTTCAGCATCGGGTTTTTCAGCTTGCTTTATTCGTGAAAATCTAGATAACTTTTTATTTTCTAAGAAGATCAAAGAAACGACAGGCAGCTCCTTCCCCATCCGTCATTGGAACTTTGGTTAGTCGCACGCTGTAGAAAATGGCCAGTGAAATCAAAAATGCTCGTCGGTGTCAGTTTTGCAAACTTCCCTCATTGAGACCCACAATGCATGTCATTTTACCAATGCATTTATCATTATACCGTTTAATATTTTTGCAATAGCCGTCCATCTTGTTTGAATTCGGCTATTCATCGAAATCAATATAGTATATTGCTCATTCAATTTCTTTTGTTAGCAGTCGTGAACTTTTAAAATCAATCAGGTTTTTAGCGTCGACATAACTTGTCTGCACGATTTGTCACGGCGAGGCACTTTTCAAAAGTGTCGGAATGGTGCATTGCGTGGTTGGGGAGGGGGGAGAATAAAGTGTTGAAAGTCGCCAAGGTTTGCAATTTTTGGTGATTTATCGCGAAGTTGAGCGCGAAAAAAATGAGATGTAGTTAAAATAAGCTCGGCAAAGATTGTAAAGCAGTTTTAGTAGGCGATTTTAATACAGATTTCAATTCCCAAGAAGTGTATTAGGGTACAGGCAAGAAATATACGGCACACTCATAGATTATAATACGCTTTCCAAACAGTATTTATAAAGGTGAAGTATAGTTAGAATATGCCTGACGAAGACTGTTCAATAGTTTTGGTAGGCGATTTTAATATAGATTTCATTTCTGAAGCAGTGTTTTATGGAACAAGGAATAAAAATACTGCACACGCAAGAATAATGATAGTACACTTCCCAACTGAATGAAATAAGGAAGAAAAATAGGTAAGACGCATGGATTACGATACGCTTTTAATATATAGCACTTTAGTGCGTATTTAAAATATAAAAGTGTTTCAGATTTTGGTTTCGTTATTTATTTATTTATTTTAGAATCTTTTTCAAAACTTGTGTACGGATCCATGAAGTCGGGGAGTTACCGGTCCTTCGTACCACTAGAAGGACCAAAGAATGGGGAGGTACCAAAAGAATTTTGATGTTTAGGTTTAATCGCCATCCATTTAAACTGAAAGTAAACAAAGTGTGCCTATTGAATGGCTAAAAAACTTCTTTTATTTTCGAAAAACAATTCTAAATTTTCAAAATCAATTTTTTATTTTTTTTATTTGTTCCTGTACTTAAAACAAGAGTTGTACCGTAATCGGAAGCTCGATTGTGGCCATGATTTGATTTCCCCCCCAACAACCCTCCAATCTAATTGGTTTAGAAGCTTTTGTTAAGAATATTATCTTAATGCTAATGTATCGCAATTAAAGTTTTTTTTAAAAAGTTTAAATCTGTAAGCATGTTTACTATTTCGTTTCACTTTAAATTGAAAAAAAAAGAAAAGAAAAATAAACAATCATTTCAGAGTAGTAAAATAAAATTCAAATTTTAAAACGTTGTTGGCAACTTTTGACTTTGAATTTTTATTTTCAAAAATGTAATGTACAAATTTTCTAAAAACTAATTTTTCAGTCGAAATTTGAGGAAATAGACAATACACATTTTAAACTATTCAATTTCAGATATGCAATATTTTGCAGATTGTTTTTCTGTACAGACTTGCAAATATAATACATAGGCATTTTTATTGTCTGTATAGGTGTTGGAGTCAATTTATTTTCAGTTGAATGACTATAACATAAAACTGTAAAAAGTCTTCCAAGATAATTATTTTTCCAAATTCTGTATTGAAAAAAAGTAACTTCAAATTTCACAACAATTAAAAGTGAAATTGGATTTATTTTATTTTGTAGGATTTTTCATTCTTGCAGAATAATAAGATATCCTGTGCTTGGGTAACAAAAACATTGCTTTTTCATGAAAGACTACATTAGTAAAAAATCATTTCTTGCTATCCTGTAAAATCTCGCTGGATTCAATTTTAAATGGATTCATTGAGGTATTTTGTTGTCTGTTTCACATGTACATTAACACCTGGAAAAAATAAATTTGTAGAAATGTAAGCGTTATTACTTTTTGTAAGCATGTTGGAGAACGCTCAGATGCATATTTTGTTTTCAAGTTGGTACAGTTTTGCTTCAAACCGAGCTTTCAACTTATATTTTAGTTAACTTTGAAACTACTGTTGTGAATTTTGGTTGAAAATCAATGAAAATTTATCCTGATACTTTTTTTTTCCTCCTCATTTTATTTCAAGTGTTATGTGACCACTATTAAACTTCAGCAGTTTTGATTATATTTCAGCTTGTAGATGCGTCATTTAATGTAAAATGTAGCAAACATCTGTAATCATCGTAAAGATATCTTTATTGCTTTCGCTTTAAATTTATGTATTATTTTGGGTCTTGCTTATACATACTGTAAACTCCCGATGGGAATAAAAGCGTTTCTTTTTCTTATTGCATGGAAAAACAGTAGATCTATGATGATGTTTTTTATGTTTGCTGCTGTATGTAAAGTTTTAAAGACATTGACAAAATTTGTCTAAATATATTTTATATCACTGTGTCATTTTAAATACTAAACACCACTGAATGTTCGTTGGAAATGAGTAAAAACGTTTATTTTAATGTATTTTTTCTGTAGAAAATCATTTCAAATGTGAGATAATCACCGCTGAATTTCAACCATTCTTTTTTCCTTTGTTGATAGCTCACTTAATGTACTATGCACACTACTTAAGAAGATTTATTTGTTAAAAATCATGTATTTTTGTGTCTGTATGTCCTTCAAAATTCGAAGGTTCTGCTATGTACCGGTGGGGTACAGTACGAATAAATAAATAAACATTCGAATTTTTAACGTTTAAAGATAAAAGAATCAAACTTCTTAAATTGAAAAACAAATACAATTACTTTTACATGTTGGCTGCCGGGAGCGTTCAAGCTCACCTGGGTACCATGAGTGAGTCAACCGTGTTGCTTATCCCTATGGGCACTCTCTTGAAAAGAGATGAAATATTTC
>JAWZYV010002230.1:0-17330 GCA_038373885.1 Cheiracanthium punctorium
GCTTCCACATTCTTTTTCTGTTTGCAGTATATTTACATACAGCATTTCAATAATCCGTTTCTGTCACTGCTATGGAATAGAAGTAAGGTGTTAGAGGGGGAGGGGGGGTGGGTTTTTAAAAAGTACATATTTATTTATGCAATAACAATAATGGAAAATTGGGAAATTCAACGTTTGAGCATGAAATTTTATCTCGCAGCTATTTACAGTTTTCTTGTTATCTTTTTATTTTTTCTTATTGTTTTACTTCTTTCCCTTGTCTTGCCTTTGCCATTGGGAAAAAAAAAAAAAGAGAAAATGTCATTGACAATACAAGAAATTTCCAGATTTCACCGTTCAATTTTTTTTTTTTTTTTTTTCCTGTCTTTATACATAGACAATGTTTTGACTGGTGTTGATAAGTGATTTTTAAGCGATATTAAACTTTAAAATTGGAACACATTTTAAGAAAGGCTGATCTATGCAAACGAAATAGTTTTTCTGCTCTTTTCGATTTATAAATAGAGCGCTCAACGTTGCCTTACGCTGAGGCCTGTGCGGTGAATATGGATTGATGCAATTTATGGGATCTGCATCAGTTATGTTTCATCAATTTTTCATTTCAAATAATTGCATTGCTTCCGCACTTTAGCATTGAAAGACTAAAGTTAGGAAGCAACGCTGGACGCATAAGGGGACTAGTCAATTTAAACATCCTAACTATCCTAATTTAAACATTGTAAAGTAGAGAGCCTGCAGGTCATGACTTGTAAAGTTCATTTGCATGTAAACTACATCTATTTTCATTTGTGTATTACATGAAGTGTGACTTTAAAAAAATTACAAGCAAAAAATATTCATTAGAAAAGTGTGTTTAAAATATCGGTTCTCCATCCTCTAAACCTAGCTGTGGGAATTTTCGATTAGAATAGAACGACCTCAGAATTGCTAACATTAAGATACTGTATAGGATAATTTAGGATTTTGTTTGTTTAAAAAGAAACATACAAGAATATAGGGGGACAATTTAAAAGCCAATAGCCAAAGCCTTAAATTATTCTTATCAGAGCGATGATGCAACAAGTAGCGAGATGCTTGTTCTGAATGGCTGAAAATTATGCACTGACGCTGAATTAAGTCCACATAAAGATCTTATTAAAAAACGAATGGATTTGCTTTAGAACCCTTTCATTTTCTAGCATGCATGACAGATGGTCCAACCCAGTATAAAATCAAGAGATCTATTAAGGTAAGCACATAAAGGAGAAATAGCATAGGGATGTGCTCATAGATTTTTATGCCGAATTCTCATTCACTCTTGTTGGTGCTTATAATATGAAGCTGAATCAGAAAAACCATTTCCAAGTACCTTCTTTAAAGAAACAAAAGATGTAAAAGCCAAAATTGGGTGGAAAAGCAATTACTAACAAAGAAATCAATCCTGATTTCAGTACATTTAATGGGGGAAATCTGTCATTCCATACCTTTGTAGCGCGCATCCAAGCTATAGAGCGATTTTTTCTAACTTTTCCCATAATCCACATGCAAATTAAAGAATATAAAGACTTGGAGTAACATAAAAGCTGCAAAGCTTGTGTTTGTTGGTTATTAGAATTCCTAAGAGGCGGCAAAGGACATGAGATTGGTAAACTGAATTAATATTTTGTGCAAACTACATTATGTTGATCATATTGTATTTACAATTTTTCCGTTTTGCTTTAAGTGAAAAAATTAAGTAAACGAGTCTGCATTGGATATATATTTGTCATGTGTTATTTCTCATAATAATTAGTTTTTAAGTTTCATATATGGTAAATGTACAATTAATCCTTAAATATGAATTCTTTTAAGAGGAAAACATGGATGAAAGTTTTCTGTGGCTTATTATAAGACATTCCTTAAAAATAGCCACTACTTGCCCCATAATAAAAAAATTAGCCCCAAAAATCTTTACTGAGCTGTTAAGGAAACTGTAGTCAGGACAAATATTGTTATTATGAAAGAGTGGTATTAAATGCCCAAAACTTCCATCCATGAGAAAATATAAAAGAGCAGATTTAGTCTTCATAAAAGGAGACAAAAAATAGTTAAACAAATAATGTTTTTCAGAAGGTGGTAAAAGAACCCTGGTAAAAACATACAAGGGGTGTTTAGCAGTGGCAATCATTTTATGGAAGTAAAATAAGATCTTTTACATGAATTTCTTTTTTCTCGGGATGGAGGGCCGTCGCCCCTCTGCCCCCCTTTTAATCCGCCCTTATGTTTAAGTACATGTTTTTGAAAGCATATTGAAAAAGAAAAAAAAAGTTTGTAGGAACACAGAGTGATAAATTTGTGTTCCTACATTTCATAAGTAATTCAATCTATTTTTAAATAAATGGCCATTCAAAATAAATTTTAAACATTAACAAGTCCACACACCCAAGAAAAGATTAAGATCGCAGTGAATTAATTTTGTGGAGTACTTTGCTTAAAACTTATTTATCAAATTAGAAGTACATTGGGTAAATTTGAATAGTATTGCTATGATATAATAAAATTGTGTTCTTACAAACACTACTTTATTGCAGAATTAATTAAATTTAACAAAATCATACATAAATCACTGTTCAATATATCAATTACATTATTACATTGTATGGAATACAAATATATCCTACACAGGGCTGCGCTGCCCATGTGTGCAATGTGTGCGGTGCATACAGCCGCCAGATACTCAGGGCTGCCTCGAAGCGTCCCTTAAGTTAGGAACACTGTAACACATTCTTAAGTCTATGGTAAAAGTGGCAGCACCTTTTATTAAAATGGAATCTTTGACAATGGAAGTTAAAATTGGGAATGTTTCACTAATTTACTTTGATCTGAATTAACCCAATGTTTCTTCATACTTACTATGCTTTAGGGATTAAACATTACCTAGAAAGAGCAGCGGCTGTCATTGCTGTTTTTGTTAATGAGCAGCCGAATTCAAGTGACTATCAATGGATGTCGTATGAAAGGGCAGTATATGGAATTTTCTAAGTTTTTTTTTTCTTTTTCTAAACTTTCGGAATTAAAAATAAATAAATATATCCATCATCAACGTTTATGGATGACGTAATAAAGATCTACACAGTATCTCTGGCAGAGTATCTTGGGAAAAACGTTCTTCAAATGAGAATATTAACGATTTTACACATTTTTGAATTAGGTGACCAGTTATCGCAGCTCATTCAGAATCAACTGAAAAATTATTTTCAACCTTTAGATTAGTCCAGCAGCAAATAGGTCAATTAAACTTGGTTCCCATTAGAACACCGAAAGTGAAGCAGCACCAGAGTGGCTTGTTCATGAGAGGGTGTACTCCTCTCTCGACTGTACTGTGGACTGTGTAAACCAAAGATAATGCTGGTGCCCTAAAATTTTCGTCGCTGCAATGTCCTCTTTGTTCAAGCGATACTGCTGGGGATGTCAATCCAAGTGCTAGGTCTCTCATCTGGAATGGATTCAAAATTAGAAGACCACTCATAGGGGCAGCATTGGTCTGCCTATTTGGTGCCCCCATAATGAAATGACCAACATCTCCTACCCTCATAGAGGTCAAGTCTAATGCAAGTAGGCTGTTGACCTGACCATTAGAAAGAAAGAAAAGAAAAAACCTTTAGATTAACTCTTTTAGCCCCTGAGGACACAAAAATCACCTAGTGCTGTACAGGATGGAGTCTTATCCTAATTTGTACGCTTTAAAAAAAAAAAGACATTTTCCTCAAAAATTTAATAACTAGCATTTTATATTAGGTTTTAGTTACAAATTCAGTATCCATTATCAAAAAAAAAAAAAAAAACATATTTAATTCAAAGATAAATCAGGTTAGAACGGGTTGATCTCATAGAGGAAGGGTAGGGTTAATACAGTCGAAGATGCGTAACAAGTTGGATTGTGAAAGGTTTCAAAAATTAAAAAATGGGAAAAGAAATCTAAAACACTTTCATATTTTAAATACACACTGAAGTGCTATATGTTAAGAGTATCATAATCCATGAATCGGCCCTATTAGTCTTTCTTGCTTCATTACATAGGAAAGTGTATCATAATACATGTGTAGGTCCTATTTGTAATCCTTGTTTCATAACGTTAGAAATTGCATCATAATCCATAAATGTGCTGTATTTCTCTTCCTTGTTCCATAAAACACTTCTTTGGAATTAAAATCTATATTAAAACAGGGTGTGAATTGACGGGGGGGGGGATGCCCGGGATTGCCCCTGGCTGAAAAATGTAATATCCCTGGCTAGAGAGATATTAATTGATCCCTGCCAGGGATACTATTTATCCCCTGCTGGAGAAATGTTAAAATTAGTCCCTGTCCTTACAAATTCAACAGTACCTAACAATTTTAAGTATTGAAAATAGAAATTATTTTATTTACTAGACAAAAGAGCAAGTTACAAATGTCCCTTTGAAATCGATATATACATGCCTGATGCCACTTCCCATTCTGCAACAAATTAAGACTGCAAAATGAACGAACAAGCGCTGTTTCACCACAAGCCGAATTTGAGGGTAGACGTAGAATCGACATAGGCAGGAATATGTGTGCACAGAAAATCTGGGGTCGACTTTTGTTTAAGTGCCTTCCCAGACATGTTGGCGACTGCATTTGTCATGTAATACTTAATATATTATGTGAAGAGCATTTTACGTCTTCCCTCCTTTTTTTTTTTCTTTTCAAATGTCCCCCCTGAAGAAAATGTTCAATTTGCACCCTGTATTAAAATTGCCTATTTAAAACTCTTTTACAATCTTTGTCAAACATATTCTAACGATACTTCACCTTTATTGCTAGAAGTCAAAGTTCTTATATCAATGCTTATATCAATTCATTTAAGTCCAATTTAAATTTTTTTTTTTTTTTCGCTCTTAATTTTCCCATTTCTTCAAAATTTATTATTATTTTTTTTTACCTTGACTTCAGAATAATTGGATAGATATGATATATCGTTATTTTATTAGCAAAATGCTTAGAATCCAATATTCCTGGAAACATTACATAGTATCAGAGCTGAAGTTTCTAGAAATATCTAATTGCTTATAAATAGGAAAAAATAATATTAAATAATTAAAAGTATACATAATTTTGTCATCTGTTACAAATTAGCTACCTTTAATAAAAAAAACAATTCTTGGTTAATTCCTAGTTTAGGGGTCTTCTCGGCACAATTTCAAAAATTGCCAACTTGGCGCATTTCCTCATTTTGTCCATGGGAGCTCCAACACTCATCTCCTAGGGACAATGGCGAATCCAGAAATTCTCTTTTGGGAAGGGCTAAATTTTGAAAAAAGCTTATTTCACAAATACAAAATGTACAAAATAAAGCAAAATTTTAGTCTAAACCAATAAAAACTTTTGGGAGAGGCTAAGTGATTAAAAAAAGATCACTTTACATATTCAAAGTGCATAATGTTACCCTTTAACAATCTCTTTTTTTGGGGGGGGAGGAGGGTGAAGCCTCCTAGCTCCTCCCCTGAATCCGCTACTGTCCAGGGACACTACGGAGAAAACGCTAGAGACCTGCACGGGCTGGGCTAGCCCGCATGCCTTACTATGGGTACAGGAGTAATAAATCTGCTGTCAACAGCCTGGGCCGGGCCAGGCAGGACATGTGTCTAGTGTTAATTTTTTATTCGCCTTCCTGCTACCTGCAAAAAATTTTAAAACTTATGCCTGAAAAATATTTATTTATCGATTTATTTGTTCATCTTTATATTTTTTAGAATTTCTGGAATTTTTGAACTTTTACTCCTTAACTATGGGCCCGCACAGGCTGGGCTAGGCCGTGATGTTCGTTTCAAATTTGTTCTGGGCCGGGCCTACAAATTCAAGGATTCCTCGAGCCGGGCTGGGCTGATACAAGCAGGAAAAGCACCATCATCAGCACCAAATGATGAGCTGGTAAGAAATTTGTGCCTGCTTTTATTTATACTTAAACAAGTAAAGAATAAATCCCCAATATATATATATAGTATACATTCCATATGGAAAATACTTTCAAAACTCTTAGAAAGTATATTCAGAAGGAAAACCCAATAATATCGGATATACTATATCCCTGAAATATCCCAAATTTATTGTTTATAATGGAGCCTTGGTATGAATTTTGTTTTAGTAAATCCATATTTAAAAATTTTTTGAAATGTGACTTTGTAATGATCATTGTATTAGGGTCAATCCAAGTTAAATCAACAAATGGGTTGTACAGCACAATTTTTGATTTTCATAAGATTTTACAGGTGATGTATACCTATCGTCTGTAGTCTGTAATGAATGAGGAAATGGCAAAATATAAAGAAAAGCCTAATAAGAACTACAAGGTTTTATTTTCAAGTCAGGTTATATTTTTAAAACATATTTCAATTAAATTTGTTTCAATAAAATGTTTAATTTAGTAATTATATTTGAATGGTTAACCTATTTTTATTAGTGGTTATGGGTGGATTTTTGTATTATACTTCTAAAATGTTGTATCTCCTCTGTCTTTTAGAATAACAAGATAATTTTTGTTTTGTTTTAAAGTAGTGTGTAAATGCTTTGTACCCTATGATTTAGACATTTTTATCAACTGTCCCACATGAGTTTTTTTTTTTGGGGGGGGTGGGGGGGGGGAGCACATTTTTAAATTTTTCTAAAGTCTAAGAAATTCTACTTGATGAATGACCACCAACAGGGGTGTAGCCAGAAATTTTTCATGGGGCGGGGAGGGGGTGTTACGACTACTGCAACTCATATGTATGCATACATGTGTGTGATAATGTAGTGAAGAATATACATTTTGTATGGTAAAAAATTTCTCATGGGGGGGGTTATGACCCCCCCCTTGGCTACGCCCCTGACCACCAATAATAGCTAACTTTTTTTACCACACATAGTACAGGAAAAATAATTAATATTTACTTTTTGTCCATCTTTTTTTTTAATGCTTAAAATGTCCCCGCCCAAAAAAAACAGTCCTATTTGGTCTTTTTACTAATTTAAATAAAAATTCTACAGCTTTTAAAAAATGAGTCTAAAATGGTGATTTTTACTCATCTGCAGAATAAATAAATACTATATATCAAGAACAATTTCTCTTTTTAACAAATTAAAAAAAAAAACTTTTAGGATAGGTAAATACATAACACCTGACAACATCTCATAAAAATCAAAAATGGTACAGCACAACTTTTGTTTTAAATTTATTGATTTTTTATGGAGTGAGCCATCATTTATTTTATCTGTGCAGATTGATGCTGAATTCAGATGTATGCACCCAAATGCAGGTTGTTTTCTGGGTGCATTTCCTTCCGTGTATAGCGAAAGGATAATAAAGTATGTCAACAAACATAGATTGGACATAAAGGAAAGAGTCACCGATCAATTAGATGGTATGTATGTATTTAAGTATAGTATTTTAATATATGTGTAATTGTTTAGTACTTGCGTATTAACATGTTAATTTTTTTTTTTTTTTTTTTTGCTATTTTTTCTGCTCAAACAGAATAATTTAACTTCATTCAAAGAAAATCTATTATGTACCTGGTATAACTGGATAGATTTTCTTAATGTTTCTGGGATGGGTTTTATCCCTTCTCCCTCCTATCTTCCAATCTAGAGGGGGTCTATCTCCAATTCATGCTATAGAAGATGAATAATTATTTTATATTCATAAATTATAATATATTCTTATAGAATGGGCATAATCTCTCATCCCTAATAACTGTGTTCATACATGACACAACCTTAAGTGTGTATCTCCTCTCCAAGATATATAAAACTTTTCCTGACAACAACAACAAAAAAGTGTTCTGAAGATTTAGTCGATAGTAGTTATCCTTTTCTTCTTATTATTCAAGCTGGCATAGGCATCCCTACCTAATGATTATTGGGGGAGCGGGAGGACAAAGAGCAAAATATTCTCTTTTTACTAAAAATTAACATTAGTAAGACAAAATATTAGGGATTATGTATCCCCTACCTTTCCCCATAGGTAAAGACGCCCAAGCTGATATTTGTATTACAAGCTGATATTTATATTTAATCCATTCCATATCTTACCAGACCAAACTTTATAATTCTTCATTAAAAAGTTGCATTGTTTTGCAAAAGTTAAGTGATACATATTAATATTTAAAAAAATTTCTCCTCTTCAGATAATTTTAGATCTCTGATGATGCTTGCTGAGCTCTTGCCTGTTGTCAGGCTGAAGAAAAAGAATTAAGTTTAATTTGTAATCTGCCTCTTATTTATTCTGTATATTTCCTCTTTTTTGTTCTTCGGCTGCTTTCAGGCTTGAGCCGATTTGCTAAAACGATATATTTATGAATTTAACAGGTAGAGATTTATTTGTTTAAAAGAAAATCTTTGACTATAGTGCACTTGTCTAAATGCTGCTTAATTAATAAATTTTTTGCTTCAAAATCTACTGACAAAAGCGAGCAATATTTGAAAAAGTTTTTTTTCTTTTACTTAGATAAAAGAATGTTATCTGTTATGCATAAATGTTTTTGTTAAAAAAGATTTATATGAACATAGTCAAGCTTTTAAATACTTCAAAAGTCACAGTTATTTGTTAATCTCAATATATCTTAATATTGTGCTAGAATTTCAAATGTAAAATGCATTAAGATCTTGACAAATCATCAGTTAGCTATATAATTATCTAAATGTGCAAACTACTGATTCCTTATTTCAAGTAAATAATCACATTAACTATTTTTCAGGTCTTCATCGAAGGAAAACAATCTGAGGTTCTGTTCAGACATATTGGGGTGATAGTTTATTTGTTATTTTTAATTCATTACAAATGCTTACAGCTAAGAATACCTGTTTATTGGATTTCTACCCACAATTCCAAAGGACTTCCCCGGTGGACAAAATTGGACTTTCCCGATTTCAGGTTTTTTCCCTTTCCCATAAAAATTTTTAAAAATAACAATCCCATTTAAATTCTCAAAATGTCATTGAGGTTAATTCCTAGCAAACTTTTTAAAAATAATCAAGCCTTTTTGAGATAAATTCCAACAATATTTTATATAATTTTATTATATGCTTTCTCATTTTTAACTATTTTACTTTTGAAATTTGTTCTAAATATCTTATGACAAATATGATTAAATACTTTTTTTCTAAAAATATCCTCAGTTTTCCTATCTCAGTCTCTATCCTCAGTAAAAATTTACTAAAAATATCCTCAGTTCTTCCAGGAGCTTAGCAATTCAATAAATTTGGAGGGGAAGAGGAAGCTCTGTTACAGTTGATTTGGGCAAACAAAAAAAGCTCTGTACTGAGATAATTCATGGTTATCCTTTCCCTCCTCTAAGATATAGAAGGGCTTGAGTTCCCCCTTTCCTATGCCACTGACTGAGGTTACTGAATAAAATGCCTATACTGTGTTTAAATATCAGACGATAAAATGTTGTAAGTGTGAAAGTTCATTCTGTCGTTAATATGTTTCATGAAAATACTTTCTCTTTACAGGTAAATATATGCTTAGATGAAGCTGTAAACAGCCTAACTGAATCTATTTTTCATAATCCAACTTTTTTTTTCTAATTTTTATTCTACTGAAATGTGAATAATGATTTTATTCAAGTTCTCTGTGATTTTTTAAAACTTAATGTAGAAATAATACAAGTAAGTAGGCAAGGAATATTTAATTTTGTGATATTTTAATATTTTGTTGTATTTGTAACTGAGAATTGGCTTTTAAAGTCATCAATTTATTGTAGTTTGTCTCTCCATTTATATTCTCCATATTAAAGAAAAAAGTCACATTCAATCAAAAAAATATTCACAGAAATTGTTTATATAAATATTATATGAACATATTCTTTGAGTAAAATCAAAGAATAATCAGGAATAACTTTTTTCCCCCTTGAATCTTATAATCACTCTCTCTTTGTTAAATGTGGAGCTTTTAAAGCTTTTTGGAGACATGTTTTTAGCAGCACTATATTAATCCATAGTTGTACTACAAGCAAAATATCGAAATTTTTTTTTATCTGATCGGAGTTTTCAGCAATAGCAAAATTTAAGGACATTCCCCCCCCCCCCCCTCAGGACATAAGATTAGTTTTCCCTATACTTTGTAGCTAAGATTATTTCATTTATTCAAGAACTGTCATCTATATTTATTAATGTTTTTAAGCTTCTATTGTTTGATCAAAAAACATGTTTGCTTTGCTTTAGCAAATAGCATAGCTGTGCACATGGTGGCCACTCGTCCTTGAAAACCTGGAATGTCCTTAAATTTTGCTATTGCTGAAAACTCCGATCAGATAAAAAAAAATTTTCAATACTTTGCTTGTAGTACAACTATGGATTAATATAGTGTTGCTAAAAACATGTCTCCAAAAAGCTTTAACGGCGTTATTCGAAAAAATCATGTGATTTTGGTACATAATTACAAATAAACTATTTATGCCAGGCACTTCAAAATTTTGAAACTGTCTCTTTACAAGCTGTATTACATACTGCAAAGACAGGCCAATCTGTATCAGTTTCAATACTAATACAGATTGGCCTGTCATTGGCCTTTCATGCATTTCCAATTCTTAATTCTTAAGAATTGGAAATTTTCGCAAAGCGTGTCACTCTTCGAAAAATCTTGCAGCTCAAATCCATGTTTAAGAATTTTTTCTGAAAATTTCACAAAAGCCACAGCGTTTTTGCTTATCGTAGTGTGTAAAACAGCTTATGAAGAAACATCTGGAATTTTTCAGAGACCATGGTGCTATTAGTTTATTTCAATTTGTGTACCAAGACTAAAAACAGAGTTCTTTTTTTTTCCGAAGAACAGCCTTAAAAAGGTGTATACTTTAGTTATCAGTGGAAGCAAAAATCTAATGTGCCATCAAAAAATACAAGAGATATTTTTCCCATATAGTATGTTTGAATAATGGCCACTGCACTGTAGTTATTATTTTGTAAAAAAAAAAATGGATCCCCCCCCCAGTATTTTGTAGTTACAAGTATAAATTTATTATCAAAAACTGACATGCATTTTAAAGATTTCACAGTAACTAGGAAAGAGAAAAATGTTCATTCAAGAATGAATAACAGGTACCACATACTTAGTGAGTTACAAAAAATTCAATATGTAAAAATATGTGACAGTAATTTTTCATAAAGTGTACCAATTTGGATGTATAGGTGCCTTATGTAAATATATATCTAATATATAAAATTTTCGCGTCACAGTGTTAGTTACCATACTCCTCTGAAACGGCTAGACCAATTTTAATGAAATTTTATATGTATATTCGTTAGGTCTGAGAATAGGTTTTTAACAGGGGGGGGGGGTATGTCTCATACCCCTAAGTCATAAGGGTGGTCCACCCCAAAATTTTTAGCACCAGAGTGCTATTAGTTTTAATCAGGTATTTGTGCGTGTTTGCCAGATAACGTGGGGGGGGGGGTTAATAAAATGTTGAAAGTCACACAAGGTTTGCAATTTTTGATAATGGATCGCTAAATGTGGTGCCAAAACGTGACAATTTATTATGAATATATTTCGAGTATAGTTAGAAAACGCCTGGCATATATTGTAAAACAGTTTTATTAGGCGATTTTAATATAGATTTCTATTCCGAAAAAGTGTTTTGTGAAACAAGAAGGAAAACACGGTACACTCGTGGATTAGGATGCCCATTCCAAACAGTATTTAAAATGTCTTTGTGGCATAGTTAAAATATGCCTATAGGACGAATATGCCTGGCGAAGATTGTAAAACAGTTTAAGTAGGCGATTTTAAGATAGATTCAGATTCCAAAGATGTGTTTTATGGTACAAGAAAGAGTTGATTCCTTTTTTAATGCCCCCACTCTCGCCAACCTAAAAAATCCATGTACTTTGGCGAGCTTTGCAGTCATCAATCTCTGGGAGTTATGCACAAGTTTCAACAGTACTTAGGTATTACCCCGGCGGTCCACCAAAGCAAGCAATTTTTCACCAAGATAAATGCCAGGCACATGAAATTATTGATGGTTTGGAATATGATTGGCAACAGTTTGCCAGCAAATTTGACGAAAGAGTAGTTTGGCGGAAGTGACCGCCAGGATAATACGTAAGTACAGTTTCAACGCTCCCAAAAGAACTAGATGAAAACTAAAGTAAACAAATTAGCGATAAACATACCAGTTAAGGAATTTGAAGACACTTAATTATTAAAACTACATTAAGTGGCAATACAAAATAAATATAAATGTAACGGCATGCTGTACTCACATGTTGTTCCAAATCGCCATTTTAATTCTAAATTACGATTGCCATATAAATGCAAAAAATCATCATGGTAACTGCATATGTTTAATGATCGCCAGGTAATACTACTGTTACCAGGTGCAGGTCGCCAAGTATGAAACATTGCCAAATTGTGAAGATGGGTAAACATGTTTACGATGGCGTGATGTTCTCAAGTAACCCTTATAAGGAGTTGAGGTGTAATTGAGTTGTGTTTTTGTTTCATGATGTCATTAGAAATTATGTGATTGGTCAAAGAAATTAACAGGGAACACAGTTAAGTTTGAAGGAATTATGTAATTGGTTGAAAGAATTTATCTGTAACCGAACCTGAAATGAACCGTTGAACATGCTTGTTTGTTCTGATTCATTGGTGGAAAAGTGCGCAGTTATTTAATATGGTTTTTAATAAGTGAAATTTCATTTTTTTAATATTAAATAAGGATAAGTTGTTTAAAACTGGAATTTGCTTTATGTTAAGATGCGTTGTATGAATTAAGTTTTTGTTGTATATGAAAATTTGAAAGTGTTTGTTAGGCAGAATATTAAACATATCCGCGGTAGGCTTAAATTCTGCTTATTTGGGTGCTTTTTGATGCATCAAAGCCATTAAGTAAGGAATTAAATAGAAGATTTGAGGTATGTGTTTTTGTTTATTTAAATATTCATTGTATGATTTACTGTATTGGTTTGCGGTTGAGATTTAATACTGTTTTCTTTTGTAGCATATTTATGTAAAGGTTATCGTATGCTGTGTTATTTTAATTTTATGTGAATTGCTGAGTAATGATTTGTGATGAAAAACGGAGGTTTTTAGTGTTTTAAGAAAGATGGATAATTTTATTCGATATAAATCGGTTTACTTACATGGATTTGCAGAAAACAGGTACAATACTTCGGTTTAATATGAATTAATGTATAAGGATTTTGGGGTTGTTTGTGCTGAGTTTTGATTTTATTATGTTTTTAGTAATGTAAATTTTGTATGTTTTGAAAATATTAAAATCGAATGAATCTTTTGAGGGGGGAGATAGTCAGTTTATTTGAGTGTTTTTTGATTAATTTTAAACTGTGATTTTAACATTTTAAGGGAAATTTTGTTGTATATTTTTTTGCAGAAACATATTTTAGTATTTTGCCTCTTTTGAACGTTTTATATTATATATTTTTTAACGTACCCCATAGCCCCGAGGTAGTGCTTTGTTCATGTTCATTTTGTTTGTAATTGCATTTAAGTATGTGTACAAATGTTTGAATAAGCTGTTTAGATAAGTGCATTGTAGTTTTTGGGTTTATTTTTTCATATATAACTATGTATGTTTATGTTATGTTTGGCAAGAAAGCAAAGTTGCCAAGGTTAGATGTTGGTGACAAAAAAAAGTCGCCAACTCAACCTGCCCCCGTTTACGGTATTATTCCCGATTGCGATCTTGGTGAGAGTCGAGGCGTTCAAGTAGGAATCAACCCAAGAAAGACAAACACACTACACTCATGGATTATGATGCACATTCCAAACAATATTCAAAATGATGAAGTATGTAATATACTTGGTGAAGATTGTAAAATAGTTTTAGTAGACGAATTTAAGATAGATTTCGATTCCAAAGATGGGTTTTACTAAACAAGAAAGAAAAATACAGCACAGTCATGAATAATGATACACTTTCCAACTTAATAGAATAAGGAAGAAAAATAGGGACGACGCATAAATTATCATATGATTTTAATATATAGCACTATAGTGCGTATTTAAAATCTGAAAGTGTTTCAGATTTTCATCCTCTTTTATTTTATATTTTTGGACAAAATTTTTTATGGAATGACTATCAATGAGTCTCAAGGCCAAACTATGCCTGTTTGTGGCTTAGATTTCAGCACACCATGTTTTTCACACGGAGAATTATACGTGGCATGCTCTCAAGTGGTCAAACCATCCAGTTTATTTGTATTGGCTAAAGATGGTATAACAAAAAAAATTGTTCACTCTATTCCGTTAAGGGATTGATATTATTTTTTAGTAAAATTATTGTAATTAGCGATATATATAAATTTAAAGAATAAATTACAATGAATTAAAAATATAAATGTTTGGTATTGTTATTTTTATATTCCAGCATCGTTCACAGCGCTCCATGCCTCTTCCACTCATATACCATGTCTCACACATTTACAATAAGTTAGTCATTTCTTTCTACTAAAATAATCCTAGGAATAATTTATATGGCAAAACAACGTTTGCCGGGTCAGCTAGTATATATTTATTTATTTATTTGCTATTGTGGTGGACTCACAGTTGCCACGCTTTCGTTTGCTTTATTTTTCGGCAATTGGAAGCTGAGCAGATAGTTACCTTTTGTCTAGTTGGATAACATCTGGATCTAGTGCACCAGAGTTCTCTGGTTTGATCCCAGTTTTCACCACATGCTTCTCCTATGCTGCTCAAAGATTTGTTAATTAAAAATAAAGCTTTTTTTTTTTAACCGAAATATTGCACTTTTTTTTTTTTTTTTTAACTAAGCAAAAGTGTTTTAAATTAATGTGTATGCATAAAGTATATATTTTAGCCTCCCTTCAAGCTTATAGAAATCTCAAGTAAGTAGACTGCTTGATTGTAAAGAAGTTTACAAGATATTAAAAATGTCTCTTGAAGTTACGAAAAAGGAAAAAAAAATATTCTTGTGCTGCTTTTTTTAAGTGATATTTTCTATGTCAAAAGAAAAATGTAAAATTTGTATATGTTTAATAAAAGATTTTTTATGACAAATAAAAGGATTATTTATTTACAAGTTATTACAAGCATTTCTTTCTTTCCTTCTTTTTTTTTTTTTTTTTTTTTTAAATTCTCTCTCTCTTAAAACGGAAACAGTGTATTAAGAGAATTGGTTATAAACATCAATACTTTTTATTGTTCGGATATGAATTTAAAAAAAAAAAAAGAATTAACATTCAAATATTTTTTCCTCATAAAAATTATTCAAACTTTCAGAGACTAGTTTTACTCCAAATGAAATCATCAAATTTCTGTTATTTTCCAAAGTTGAAAATAATGTAGTAATTTTATACCTAGTTAAATAATTTGTTATATAGAAAACTTCAGTGCTTTTTTTTTTTTTTGATGGTGTTAGTAAGAGGTTTTAAACATTGGGTACTTCTAAGTTTGATTGATGATAACTTTTATCTATTAGTTATCATACCTAAATGTTTATTATGGTATTTAAAATGCCAAATTAGACCAGGGGTATAGATCCAGAAAAAAATATAGGGGTGTGCACATATTTTTGTCTGCTTCCTCTTATACAATTGAACTTGTATAAAAACCACTCTTTTATAGTTTAAATTTAATTGTGGGCAGTGGACATAGCCCCATTTGGATCCACCAGTGGCGTAGCCAGAAATTTTTCATGGGGGGATTATGACTACTGCAACTCATATATGTGTATACGTGTGTGTGATAAGGGAGTGAAGAATATACATTTTGTATGGCAAAAAATTCCTCATGGGGGGTTATGACCCCCCCTACCCCCCCCCTTGGCTACGCCACTGGGATCCACCAATGGCAGCATATGAGTACTCATAGGGGCTCTCACATATATGAGGCTTTCAAACTATAAAAAAAAAAAAAATCAGTATTGGGAAGGCTTCCTTCAATATAGGGGGGTTGTTTGGGGGGGGGGCTCCATTCTGCTATAAATGCATTTGACTCCCAACACCTTCTGGATTCGTTAATGGTGCCATGCGAGTACTTATGAAATACAACACATGCTTTCAAACACTACAATAATACGAAAAAAATCAGTATTGGTGGGGGGGGGGCAGTGCCCCAATGTGTGTGTGTGTGGGGGGGGAATATACGGAGCGCATTATGGAGTCTCCTTTCATAAATGCATTTGAATTTAAAAAATAATTCAATCCAATAATATAAATTTAATTCGTCTGGGGGGGCACCCCCCCCCTGTGGACCCACCATTGGTGCTATATCTTTACTTACGGGGTCTATAATTGGACTTGCTAACACTAGCATTAAAATACAAAAAGTTAAGCACTAGGGGGGATCCTCCCCCCTTGAGGGAGGGGGGGCTTCTTTTAGTGATGTTGTGACATGATTAAGAAGTATAATCAATTAATAATTACACATTTTTAAGTTCAAGCAATGTGGACGAACCGGAAAGAAAATACTTGAAAACACTCCTTTTATATCTTAAAATAATCAAATTTAAGTCTAATATTTAATCAAAATTTCCTAAAACACTCCTTATCAGCTTAAAATAATAATCAAAATTGAGTACAGCTATATTAATAAAAAAAGAACAAATTTCTTAGAACACTCCTTTTGTGTATAAAATAAAGTCAAAGTGGAGCGTTTATAAAATGTTCATAAAAGGAGTGTTTTTCACTCCACTGATTTTTATCGATAGGTGGAGTTAATTTAGCTCCATTGGGAGAATGGCTGTTTGAAGTGGGAAAAGGAGTGTAAATTAGCTCCGTCGGAGCTTATTTAGCTCGACATTTTTAAGCGTTGTAAGGCAATAGCATTTTTTGAAAACAAGTGTATAGGTTTTCTTAGAATACAGCATTAAATTTTAACTATCCGTGCAGAAATAATGCAGTTTATTAGGGCATTTTCAAGCGATGTAGCTTCAGAATTCCCGCCAATTGAGTTACATTGATTTAACTTGGGGGAAATCCGCCAAATTTCAAAAAATTGAAATCTTCGCATTTAGTACATCGAGGTAACGATGAATAAAAACGTTATAGTTGATAATTTAAAAATAGCGGCTGTATTAAGGGATTCTACTTTTCAAATAAATGCCTGGCGGTCGAACCATTTCCCATTTTGATTGCTGCTAAGTCAATGCTTCGAATGATTCCCTGAAAAAACTCTTGCAAAATGGCGTATGCTGGCACTTTGGCGAGGCTTAGATTTGAAACTGGATTTTACTTGGAGGACTGGTATATACGTATAATAAAGGACTGGTTATAGATAAAAATGAATGTTGGTATGTTGTGTAGGAGGTTGAAAAACTCCAGCACCGTTTCACCGATCACCATGAAATTTGGTTCACCTAAGTCTTTTATCATGGCGAAGGTTTTTAT